>BCLG01002970.1:0-21027 GCA_001602295.1 Zoysia matrella
TGACTCCAACGGCACTGCCCTCTCCACCGACCGACGCTGCCCAAGTGCAGAGGACCGCACCGACAAAGGGCAGATGGCCGGATCGTCTTCCTCGACTCCGGCGACCGGATCCGAAGGTATTGACCACCTCCGAACCACAGATCTATTCCCGACACAGATACTCTCGGATCTACACTCCTAGACCCAGAGAAAAGATAACTACAGTTCGCACACAGCGCCAATTACAGGAAGATCCCGCTCTGCACGGCTTCCGCGGTGCCGTCCAAGGATACCGAGAGCATTTGCGGTCGCCCTCTGGGTCTGCAGTTCTACGCGAAGACCGACGACCTCTACATCGCCGATGCGTATCTTGGTCTGATGAAGGTTGGGCCGGACGGCGGTGAGGCCGAGGTGTTGGCGACCCAGGCGGACGACGGCGTGCCGTTCCACTTCGTGAACGGGCTGGACGTGGATCAAGCTACCGGTGATGTCTACTTCACCGACAGTAGCACCACGTACCCACGCCGATTCAACACGGAGATTATGATGAACGCCGACGCCACAGGACGACTGCTCAAGTACGATGCGCGCACCAGGAAGGTTACCGTGCTCAAGGCCAACCTGCCATTCCCCAACGGAGTGGCGGTCAGCACCTTCGGGAGGCACGTCGTGGTGGCGCACACCGTTCCTGCTCAAGCTTTCCGATATTGGCTCAAGGGCGACAAGGCCGGCCAATACGAGCTCCTTGCCGACTTGCCAGGGTACCCCGACAATATTCGGCGTGACAGCAAGGGAGGCTACTGGGTTGCCCTCAATCAGGAGAAGGCGAGGTTTGATGCCCCAACGGCTCCGGTTAAGCACCTCGTCGGTGTTCGCCTTGACGCGGACGGCGTGGAGGTTGAGGAGCTGACCGCGGCCAAGGGCGTGACGCTTAGCGACGTATCAGAGAAGGATGGGAAGCTGTGGCTTGGGTCGGTCGAGCTCGACTACGTAGGCATAGTTTAGATTAGATTTGTCTATGTTTTTAAAATAAGATTTCTCTACGTAAGCAATAGTATTATGCTAGGTAGCAGTAGCACTAAGTTTCACATGCATGTTCTATGTCTTATAAGAAGTTGTTACTATGTCTTTTGAATATGAATTTTCTTTTTGTCCAATCTGGTGTTTTAAGTTCTGTGATGATGGCAATATCTGGATGTCCAAATTAATACGGTGCAGATGGCAAGAGTTTCTTTACTTGCCACAAATAAGTTGTTTATAATTCTGCAACTGAAATCGTTCTGCATGCATTCAACACTCTTAAATCAGATATTGGAGATCTGTTTTCTCCCCTGATCTGCAAACAGGCCATTAGCTATATAATATTCTCTCCGTCCCAAAATAATTGTATTTTTAGATTTTTCAAATATTTATCTTTGATCATTTGTCTTATTCAAAAAAAATATGAAAATATTATTTATTTTATTGTAAAATGATTCATTATTAAAAGTACTTTAAACTTGTCTTATTTATTTTTGTATTTTTAAAATTTTTTGAATAAGAAAAATGATTAAATGTTGATTTTAAAAAGTCAAAAATATCACTTATTTTGAGACGAAGTAAGTATCTGTTTTTAAGTTTGCAGAAAGAGATTACCTTTTTAGTCTACCATCGACAATAAATTGTCGATTACGGATTGGTGCGTTCTGCCTTTCGACGTTCAGCGTTTGTTCTTCAGAAGTTTAATAGGACCGTTCATGAACCGGTAAACATCTACTTGCAAATTTGTTTTCAACTAGGTTGATTCAGCCGTAAAAGAGGGTGTTGAGATTCTAAAGATGGTGGCCACCAAGGGTTTGAAAGAGGCGGCAAGATTGTCCTAATGACATCCAATAAACAACATGGAGGGAGTATATTAATATATATAACGCTGAATTCAGTCCAAGTGTTTGGGCTAAATTATTAAAAAAAAAGTTATAAAAATCATTGAGGAGGTACGAGGTAATATATCAACAGAACGAATAAAAAGCATAGCAACATATTGCTGGTAACTTTTTCCGTTGAAAAACTCCGAGCTCAGCAATTTTAAATAAACAGGAATTTAGCTGCCCGAGGGCACATCATGATCAGTAACGATGAAACGCATGCTAAATATCGATAACATTCTCAAAGAAATCAACATGGCTGGGCTCCAGGTTTGTCATGCATGCACGGCGTAACCTCGTAATCCCTCAGTTTTGAGAGCGGTAAGTTTTAGCCCACAACATTCTCGTTTTGAGTCATTGCACGGAAATTAAGAGCGTATTTAGCATGGCTCTACTTCACCGTAAAGCTGCTCTACTTCAATACTCTTTGTTGAAGCTACTCTCCTATGATGTTGAAGTTTGCTGTTGTAGTGTTTGGCTTAGATGGATGAAGTCTAAAAGAAGAGTAGTTTATTAAGTTGATTGCTCTTCGTACCTTTGGTTACTTCAAGTATTTTATTAGAAATAATTAAATCAGTTTATTTCTTTTGTATGAGCTGCTAGCACTAACCGAAACACATGAGGACAAATTTTTTTTTCACTTTTCATCATGAGTTTTTTTAGATTTCACTTCATCAGCTCGTTTGCAAAATTGATGATGCCTGCATTGCACGGAGACAGCTCCAACACCAGACGCAAACCATGTTGACGACTCCAGGTGTTCACGAGGCGAGAGCTTACAACGGAGAGCTTACATGTTGCGACCGAGAGTACACTACGCCGTCGAACGCACCGAGACGAGAGATCCAGCAATGGCGTGCCACCAGCAGCTGCGGTCGACCAGCCTGCCCCTGAGGCCGCACGCCCAGGTACAGGAGCTCGAGGACGAGCTGCAGCGGCTCCGGTACGGCACAACGGCGTCGCTCGTGGGGTGGCTCGTCACCAGCATCATCACCCACCGCCGGTGCGTGGACGGGGCCACCGAGTCGCGCACCAGCCGCGCCGCCGGCGCCCGCGGCCGCTAGCTTCTCCTCGGCCTCCCGCGCGCGCGCGCAGCAGGCTCTCGTTGTTTCCGTCGGCGACGCTGGCCTTCTGGTCCGTCCGCGCCGCGCTCTCCAACCTTTGTCAACCAGAACGCAGCGCGGCGTTAACGATGCGTCCCGCGCCGCCGAGATTTTGTGGCGAAGACTGTGCGGGAGTCGACTCAAAGACGGTTGCTTGATCGGTGGCTTACCTCTGCCGTGTGGGGACCGGGCCGAAGAGCTTCGCGGGAGGGGGTAGGGTCGCAGTTCTGGAGCAGGTCGGCAAGGGCCTCCGCGTGTAGGATAGGAAAAGATATTGAAGATGAGGAGAAGAAAAAGAATAATTTGTTGAGAATTGGGTAATTAGCTCTGAACTTTATGCTTTTTTTTATTTTGAGTATTTCTGAGTTAAAAAAAAGTGCTTAAAAAATTGTATTGGGGCGCCACTTGAGCTGCTTAACCAATTTTTAGAGTTGAAGCGACGCGGAGGAGTCCACATCTACGTGGAAACCGAGGTAAGCATTGTTGGACTCTGTATCACCTGAGGCTAACGTGTCACGTGTGTGCTTTTTTCTTCGGCCATGACCTGCCTAATCCCTGCGTGCCAAATTAGATAATGTGCAGGATATAGATAACGTGCAAGGATCTGAACTAACCTTTCTGAAAAAAATAATGTGAACTGACTTTCTAAAAAACATAAATTGAACTGATCCATTGCATAATGTACTTTCTATGAAATAGCAACACAATAGCATACAAAATACTACTTCTTCAGTTTCAAAATATAAACATTTTTAGATTTAGTCAAAATCAAACTTTATCACTTTGACCATTAATAATGTATAATTAATAATATTTTATCATATAAAAATTATATTTTTTTAATTCATCATAAAATAAGTTTCATAAAAATTATAAGTTTATATTAAATATTATGTAATTTTTAAGATATTATTAAGTAAAAGTTAAAAGAATTTGAATTTATACAAACTTACAAATGCTTATATTTTGAAATGGATGTAGTATAATTGATCGTCACATACAAAAATATTAAACAGCTTAAAAACACTAAAATATACGTCTTTTAACTGTCTCTACGTTAAATTTCAGCATTTTACAACGAACCAGTGTCTTTTCATTGTACGTGCCCTAAGACCTCCCTAATCCATTGACCAGACAAAAAAGGCGCGCCATCCGTTATTTGAAGACGAACCGCATCAGATCAGCAGCGTGATCAATGTTGACCCGGCCGCAGGATGGATCTTCCTGAGCCTCCTCGGTATCAGAACGAAGATTCATTTTGAAGTTTGAGCCTTGGGTGCATCTGCAGGGAGCATGCGTCCGTCGAGGAGGCATCGGTCCTCTGCGGCCGCAGCAGCCACCGGGATTCTCGAAGAAGCACGTCCCGGACAACGAGGAGTCCTCCATCGGTCAAAATCGGTCCAAAGCGACCGCTGCCAGGCAGCACACTGCTCCCAACGGGCAGCGAGCCGAAGAAGCCTCGACGACCGGTCTCCGGTTCGTACGCCGGTGGCTGGCCTAATCATGTCGCACGCGCCCCCACCTGCAGTCACTTAGTTTTTTTTTCCAGAGCTTTGAGTTCACTTCTGATTTTTTTAAATGATTTTCGTGTTTGAATGTAATTTTTTTATTCTCTAAAATAAACTTATAAAATCATAATAGAGAATCACTTTACAAAATTAGAAAAAAGCTATCTTCATTTTAGTTTATTTTAAAAAATTACTTCACAGAATCAGACAAGAATCATTTCTCCTGTAGACAACATTTATCAGAACTCTTTTAATTAAGCTGAAAACTCTACAAAAAAGCCCTCCTAGTTTCGCAGATAAGCCCTCTGGAAGAGCGAGTTGGACATGTGGGGTTTGACTTCGTGGCGAGAAATCGTGTTAGTTTGAAAAGATCGGACCTGACCGAATCGAATTGACCAAATTACTGTCATTTTCAATTTTCACTGAGAAGAAGCAGCAATGAAATATGTTGTTCGAAACAATGAAACTTATGAACAATCATAGTTCATGGTCGACCAAAGACCATTCTTCGCAAGAATTCATTCAGTTCAATAGTACACTTTCCATTTCAAAATATAAACCATTTTTCATTTAGTCAAAGTCAATTTTAAAAAAATTTGAGTATGAATAATGAAAAATCTATTATGTTTTGTTATATATAAATTATGTTACAAGATTTATCATTAAACTAATTTACTTTTATAATATAAATTGGTTAATTTTTTAGATATTATTATTTAAAGTTAGAAGAATTTGATTTTTATTCAACCTAAAAATAGTTATATTTTAGGACCGAGATAGTACTGCTCTTACTAAAGAAAAAAAAATAATATAGTTCGCATAAAATGAAAAGTACCACTCCGAGCTTACTAGCACTAGAGAAAAATACTCCCTTCATTCTATTTGAAGTTTATTTCTATAATTTGTTGACAGCGCATTTATATTTTTAAATTTATTATAAAAAAATATTTTCATAATATATAATTTATATATTATTAAAATTGATTAATTAGTCAAAGGCATACATTCTTCGTTTTTAAATTGATGTCGCTGTTGACTTTTACAATTAACTTTGACTATTCGTCTTATTCAAAAAAATTAGTATAAAATTTTAAGTTGTGATTCAAATAACTTTAATGATAAATCAAATTATATGAAATTTGTCAAATTTTTTTAATAAGACAAATAGTTAAATTTGAATTTAAAAATCGATAGCGACATCAATTAAAGAATAGAGCCAGTAGTCAACAAATCCTAGAACAAATCCTAGAATAAGCTTTATATGGGACAGTTTGACATACATTGGTCGTCTTTTTTCTTGAACTGCAGGCAGCGGCAAAAGCTAGTATTGCGAAGATCCAAGTGCCACCAAGACATACGGCTAGAATTAGGTGTGCATATAAGGTGAAAATAAGATGCTAACCGCTGAAATTTAGTTTTTTCCCCTAGTATCGGTGCACTCGGGAGCCTCAATGTAGTTTCGTCCGTGAGTGTAGGTTTATAATTGTCAGCTTCATGCATTAATGTAAGTTTGTGGATTAACTTTTAATTATCATTCTAGCTTTAGCATGAAAATTGTTTTAGAAAGGGAAAAATGAGCTGCGGAAAGAAAGAAAGTTGTACGTGAAGAAGAGAGAGACTGTTGTTGAGAAGTGATAATGAAAAATATTCGGAAACAAATTTTAAATGTTAGAATAACAAATAAAATTAGACGGAGGGTGTAGGACTTTTCATGTTTCACAAGAGCTTGATCTGCGTATGAATCAATAATTCTTTTACGCTGCACGGAGAAAATTTCTTCTGAATGAACTTTCTGATGAGCAGTTTTTTTATAAAAAAATTGGAATTGTACATGTATATGTGACTATGTGAGCAGGAAAGCATCGCGAGCGCTGGAGCGTCGTAAAAATAGAGAAACAGAGGGTCCCGGGCGTAAAACCCCGCCACTCGTCTCCTTTTCGCTCGGCAGCCTGCGTCGTCGAGCCTGGGAAAGGGGAGAAGGCAGCTACGCAAACGCGAGGCATCCCCCTCTCCCGGCCCGCCACGGCACCCCTACGGGTTCACCGCAACCGAAGCAATTAAAAAGCCGGAGACGAGGAGGAAGGGACACGGCGGGGGGAACCAGAAGCGATCAGAGTGCGGGCAGAGTTTTTCTCCTCGCTTCGCCGCGCCCGAATCCCCCGCCCGTTCCCCCACCGCCGTCAGCCGATGGACCAGCTCGTCAATTTCATCATCCGCCCGCCGAGGTGAGCGCCCTCCGCCGCCGCGATTCGGGCAGTGTGTTTTTGGATCTGGGCTCGCGCCGCGCTGGCTCGAGATTTCTCGGGCTGGGCGGGTAGAGCCGCGTGGAGGCGTCGCACTGGCCATCCGCTCGGTTGGTTGGGGACGTACGGCTCCGGCAGTCGGTGTCCGCGCCTCCGCGGTTGTGCTTGCGAAGCGTAATTCGGTGGATTCGGGGGTATTGTTAGGATTACTAGTGGTCGGAGCTTGATGCTGTTGTCTGAGGACTGAGGTTGTCTCTGCGTGAGTTACCTAACTAGGATGGTCACTGAGTCTGATAGGCGGCGAGGCCTTGTTATTTTATTTGCTTCATTCATTTTGGCAAAAATAGATAATCCCATTTTCTTACGACTGCAAATGTTGTTGGTAAGTGTTGATACAGGAGAGGCACTGCGAATTCCACAGGAGTTTGGTCCAGTTCATAAATTCTGTTGTCGTGGAACTAGCATGGGTATCAGTGGCACACTCGCCAATATACCGAGCTCATAAGCTGCTTGCCCCGTGTGCGCAAACTTTACTAGTAGTGTTACCGACCGTACTCGCTCCAGTTGATGTCTTCATTAGTGCTACAATTTCAAAAGAACTATTGTCACCGATTTCAAGGATTACATGAGTTCACTTGACCACAACTGACAAGCTGTTGTTACTATTTTTCCAACAATTCAGTAGAATGGCAACATATTGCTATGCTCCTTTGAGTAACTTACTGTTAACCAGAGCCACTGACGTGCCTGCTACACCATTGCATGACAGAGCGGACTACAGTCCAAATGATGATCTACTGGAGCAGGAGTTTATGCTCAAGGGAAGATGGTTTCAGAGGAAGGATTTGGAGGTAATATGTTTTCTACACTATACTCTCTAGGGTGATTTAGCTGAATAACATCAAGGTGTGGGCTTGTTGTTTTCTTACCATGCTACATGAACACTTTGAATTTGAATTTATTGTTTAGGAAAAAAAAAGAACTACAGAAGATCGAACCATCTGCCCTGTTCTCACTTTGAAAATTTCTACAGAAGTCTTATCTCTAGCACAAACAGCAAAGCCTGCTGCATAAGCATTGAAGATTTTGTAAATGCAAAAGCAACTTAGATCTTCTCTGCCTTCTTGGAAAGCCACAAATACTCACATATCTATTTGAGGGGTACTTAGAACGTATATGGTACAATACAATGCTACAAAGATGTCTAAAATCCAGATCTGTTGGGATGTATTTTGTTCACTTGTGTATTCAGTAAATTAGTTTACTGGTCTATAGTTGGGGTATGCGTTATGATTTGGTGGGAAAGTTTCAAACATTTTTGCAGTTAATCTGCACTTATTGTATTCTGGATATGACACATTGGTCAGTTGATGAGAAATTTGTATGGAAGTCCTTTTCGTTATTTTATTTTATGTTTAAATTCCTCCAGTGTCTTTGACCTCTTCTGGTACTACTATGGATTTCTGTCTTGACCCTGACAAGGATTTACAGTTAGGTCATCTTCTTTTATGTCATGTATTGCCAATAGTGGACATAGATTAAAACATTGATTCTTTAGTTTGCCATGATTTTGTCATTAAAAATGTTGAGTTTTTCCTCTTTAGGTCATAAATGGTCAGGGTAAGAAATTGCAGTGCAGTCACTACATGCCTATTGTAATTCCTGAAGGGAAAAGCCTTCCTTGTGTCATATACTGTCATGGAAACAGGTAGGCATGTTTATGTGTACATATTATTGTTTAATGTGCACTAGTTTTTCAGAAACAGAATGCCTTATACCACCTATAAAGCTACTATATCCAAGAAAAGATAAAGCTCAATATTTGCATAAATTTGTTTAGGATAAAGTCCAAATTACTACCCTTAAGTATAGCCAAAGTTCAAATAACCCCCTAAACTATTTTTTGGTTCATTTTATCTCCACAGGTTTGCCATTTGGCTCAATTTACCCTCTACTACAATTTGTCTTTTTTGTTTCTCCATATATAAGAGTGATCTTAAGCTAAAAGTTTACGAGATGATAGAGCACATCATAACACATATTTAAAAATACATTATAAATTGTTTTTTAATTATTTTCATACGGAAGGATATTTAATAGTAAATTAATCCTTAAGATATAAAACTATATGAAAATAATGATAAAAAAATTTGATGCATTTTTCTAACATGTATTATGATATGCTCTACAATCTTGTAAAATTTTAGTTTAAGATCTAACTTATATATGGAGAAACAAAAAAGACAAAATTGTAGTAGGGGGTAAATTGAACCAAATGGCAAAGTTGTGGGGACAAAATGAACCAAACAATACTTTAGGGGGTTATGTGGACTTTGCCTATACTTGAGGGTAGTAATTTGGACTTTATCCATTTGTTTATGATACTCTATTCTGTTTTTTTGGCTAGGTATTAATTGATATGATTGTTTATTTTCCAGTGGATGCAGAGCTGATGCTAGTGAAGCCGCTATTATTCTTCTACCATCAAACATTACAGTCTTTACACTGGACTTTTCAGGGTCCGGACTCTCCGAAGGACAACATGTCACCTTAGGCTGGAATGAAGTGAGTTCTTGTGCTTATAGAAGATAAAAACTCAAAGTTTTTTCCTAGAAGTTCATACGTTTGACTATATGGTTTTTTCATTCAACGTCTGCATAAACATGATAAGTTGATATTTTAGTTTCATGTTTTCACTCCGAATTACATAATCTAGAAAAAAAACTATTAATTGGTGTTGTCTTGAAAAGTGAATGTATAAGACTAATCAAAACTGTTGAGCAGTTTCAGCATGTAACTGGCCCTATTTATTAAGCAATACCTGTTTGTTTAGCATGCTGCTTTCTGTTAATTGAAACATCCCTTGTTCCCTTTCTATACTACTTTTTAATATTTCTCATTCTTATTTTCTGAATGAATTTTCTCTAGTCGATGTTCTTCAAATTAAACGATTAGAATGCCACTCTCCAGGCCCATGAATTTGCATGTTTGTCTCAGCTAGATACCTGAGATTGCAAGCTACTTTCTTGGCTTCAGCAATGCAGTTTTCTTTATATTCATCAAAGAAGTTAACATAGTTTTGTTTCTACAGACAAGCAGCTTCTGATGAATGTCTTGTTTTACAGAAAGAAGATCTTAAAGCAGTCGTTAACCATTTACGGACAGATGGGAATGTATCTTTGATTGGTTTGTGGGGTCGGTCAATGGGTGCTGTCACAAGGTATGTTCCTTGTGTTGAAATGAATACTGTCAATAAGAAATTACAGATGTCACAGCATTACTCAACACAGGGAGTCACTGATTCAGCAGTATAATATAGGGGTGGTTAGTGTGTGTTCTTATGGGGTTCCTCTTCTTCAATACTCCCTCCGTCCCAATTTATAAGTTGTTTTAGGACTAGGCACGGGAATTAAGGAGGGTGGAAAAGGTGGGATGTGCTGAAAATGAGGAGAGAGATAGAGATGGAGAAGTATTGGGAAGAGAGAAAGTGTATTGGGAAGTGTGAACAACTTATAATTTGGGAAAATTGTTGAGTCCAGAATGACTTATAATTTTGGATGGAGAGAATAATATACAACTCTCCTGCATGTCCGAGAGAGAGAAAAGTAGTGCAAAAATAACAACACTATTTTGTTTGAAAAATGATATACGAAATTTGTTCATATTGCTTTTGTGCCCCCATCCTCTCAGTATACTTGCATGCTCAAGCCCTTGCCATGCACTGTTATTATCTCCAATTTTTTCTGTATTCACCCATTTGGCCATGTTCATACAGTCTAATGTACGGAGCAGAGGATCCATCGATTGCTGGAATGGTTCTTGATAGCCCATTCTCCAACCTGGTTGACTTGATGATGGAGCTAGTTGATACATATAAGTATCGACTACCAAAATTCACGGTAAGCTTGGTTTGATCAGATGAATGGGACTTAACACTTGTTATTTGTTAATAGTAATGTGCCAGCAGTGTTGGCCCAGGCAGTAGTGGTAGTTTGTGCATAAACGCTATCAGTATCAACTATCAAGTTCCTGTACAAACTCCTTATATCACAAGTTTTATACATGAGCATTTTAGGATGAATGATAGAATACAGTTAGATTCATATTTGACATGTGCAACTTGCAAACAAACTGATAGTTCCATCTTATTTATTGTCTCTTATGCTTGTTGCTTAGGTCAAATTTGCAATACAGCATATGAGAAAGATCGTCAAGAAAAAAGCCAATTTTGACATTATGGATCTTGATACTATTCAGGTTTGTTGTAATCATCTGTCGTTATGTATGATGTTTGGCCAAAACTTAGACTAATGCTTTTTTATTTAAAATTTTACCAAGATCCTTTCTGTCACTTTATTCAAATCTTCATAAACTGTTAGCGTAGATTATTTAAACTTTCCTTGTTGGTCATTATTTTGCATTTTATTTTCTTTGCATTGTATGATGACATGATGTTGCTATACTTGACTTCGACTTTTCTTTGGTTATTTGCACTTCTGCAAGTGATTTTACTTGCTATTTTCTACTAGGAGATTTCTCATGCTAGCTTTTGGTTATTCCCAAGATTTCTTGGCTGGCACCATATGCATGCTTCCTGTTTTTCCTCCCTTGCCGTCATCTTTTAGTAAACACTAAACAGTACCAAATACTGTGAGAAACAGATGAACAATGCACGTTTCTTTCTAGTAAATAGATATATTTTCTTTCAGCGACACCAACTACGCTGTGACAATCGTTTTCGAATGGATAAAACTTCACATCCGATTAATTTTCCTTGACGTTCATCCCACTAGTATATCTGTGTAATGTGCTTGTGGGACCTTGTTCTGTGCTATTTAGTGAACTGTAAGAGTCTACCAAGTCCAGTCGTACCCATAACAGTATTTTTTGAGTTTACTTATTATTTGAGGTTTTATCTCTTGCTCAGTTTAGATGGAACATTAATGTGTATCAACTACCTGAAATGTAACCTCACAGGTTGCTAAGCAATGTTTTGTTCCTGCTTTGTTTGGACATGCTACTGAAGACGATTTTATACTTCCCCACCATTCAGACAAAATATGTGAATCTTATGCTGTAAGTCTATCTTTTTCTTCAGTTTGGAGCACAAATGACTTTTGTCAGTCAAGTTACTAACAGCTTTTACCACATATATTGCCAGGGTGATAAAAACATCATAAAGTTTGATGGGGACCACAATTCACCACGTCCTCAATTCTATTTTGACTCGATCACAATATTTTTCCATAATGTGCTAAATCCGCCTGATGTTCCTGAGGATCATTACTTCCTGACACCACATAGCAGTCTTGGTCAGGTATTGCCTTATATTATCTCTTCGAGTTAATTATTCTGTTCGCTTTACTTACCTTAGGTTGTGTTGTTAGGGTCATTGGGATACAGATCATGACATAGAATATAGGTTTTCTCAGTCACCTTCAGGTAAGATTTTGTGGTTTTCATTTAAATTTGGTGCCTCAGTCACAACAACAACATAAGTGAGCTTTTTCTTGCACAGCCCCTGCAAACACCACAGAAGATGCCATTGCTCAGTTACGTTCTAGAAGACTTATGAGCAGAATGGAGGTGAGTATTTTAATTGCTTTACACTCAGCTTCCTTGCATGAAAACAAGATTTCAAATGCAATTTTAGTTCTACTGGGCGTGTTCGGCAGCACTTCCTGTGGCTGCAGCTGCGACGTGGCGTTTTTTGTGCTACAGGAAAAATTAACTGAAATGCTGCAACTGCAGCCGCCGTGGCTGCGGCAGCTAGCGGATACGAACAGAGCCACTGTTTTTAAAATTCTTTGACCAAATGCATATAACTTGGCAATCACATCTTAGAAAATATATGGCCGAAAGCCTCTCAATTTGTTTGAGTTATAGATAGAGTTTCGTGAAGGCAATGACTTTCATGTCTATAACTTTGTCACTTCTTTCCATTTTTTAATTTTTGTTTTGTTTTAATTATGACTCTTCTCGCTGGTTCTTGCTTGCGCTTGAGGGTTCCATCTCTATCCTACCTCAATCTGTTTCAGGCTGCAATACTTTGCTGTTGTTGTAGTGGCTTATAGCTAAGTGCTTAAGAGGACTACTTTAGGAATCCATGCCTTTTGGATTGCAACACGCCAAGTATTGTGATCGTAGATTTTCATAAGCAATTTGAAGCATTTGTAAATGGGTTTAAGCCAATGTTTTCCTAGCAGTGTGATCTTCTTTATGGGGGAAGGAGACATTGTTTTGAGTTCTTATTCTTGTTTTGCAGGTCCCATCTGCTGCGACCACTGAAGACACAGCTGAAAGAGCTGAGGTAACCCAGGATATTACTTTTCCTTTCTTTAGGACGAGTGTCTTCTTTTTATTGGATTAATATTTTTTTAGTACAACCACTCAAATTCTGGTTGCCGTTTGAACAGGGAGTGGAGAGTGATGTTGGTCCCTCTTCTAGTGTTTCTACCGCAACTTCTCCCAATGGCCGCAATGGAAGGTTGCTCACTCCAACCACTGATGATGGCGAGTATGTGGAGTACTCATTTGATAGCTTGTCAGATATGCCTTACACCATGGAAGATGAAGATAGAGTAAGTTTCTTTAGTAATATATAAATATGACTGTTGCAATGTCCTTTTTTGTGTCTTTAGACCTTAATATGATTTAACAAAGGAAAAAAACATAGTACAATGATCTGAAGCTGGGTGAGTGGGACCTGCGTCACAATGTTAAATAATGTTCTCATGTTTTATATGGTGTTGAGAGGTTTGCTCCTTGGAGCTGATTAGTCTTACTTTCTTGAATGTAATAAGATTGGGTTTAATGTGGCAAAAGCTAGATGAGAAACAACTTGACCTGGTATTATAAGTTAGAATCATTGATCGATTGAGGAGATTACACTTAACGATTTCTTTCTTGCTGTAAATGGGCCTTCCAATTTGAAATGGGGATGTGTATCAAACCACAAGCTCTACTGAGCTATCAGGCATATGTGGAGGCTTGATGGTAATGCTCTTTCTGCGCTGTTGACCATATCTTATGCACATGGTTATGCTAATCAATGGCATCTTTGCTTAAAAAAAGGCCACCTAGGCTGCTTAAGTGCCACCTAGGTGCTAACTAGATGCTCCACCGCTTCGCTTTCAACTAAGCTACTAATTAAGCATCCCCCCTTTTTTTTTGAATAATTATGTGGCCATATATTTTCTCTATTTTTTGTATTTATTAGCCACAAGTACAAACACCGAGGACTGCCTCGTAGGGATGGCAATGGTTTGGATTCGGGTCAGGTGGAACAAAAACCCACCCGCCACGATACAATCTATGGGTCAGATTTTGGACCCACACCGGCACCTGTTGGGTTTCGGGCAAGTTTCAGGCACCCGTCGGGCAAGTTGGCAGCTGGGGGTGATGCGGTGTCGGGCTGTGCAGGGCATGGGCGGCGAGGCAGGCCGGTGGTCTGGGCGGCATGAGGGCGAAGGCTGGTGGCCAGTCGGCGTGAGCGCAAGAACCGGGGTGGGGCAGCATGGGCGGAGTGGTGTCAAGGACAGTGGTGTTCGACCCCGAGGCCGGTGCCGACGAGCAGAGCATGACGGTCGAGTTGACCACCGCGGTGAGGCTGACGGCGTCGAGGCTAGAGGAGCAATGCCAGGGTGGAGGAGCCGCCGGGGTCAGGCGCGACGGTGTGGCAGAGGGGCGCCGAAGAGGCAGCGGTGGCCAGGCGTGAACGTAGTGGAGGTGCGGCGGCCAGCTAGGCATGAGCGTGGCGGAGGGGTGGCAGGGGCTGGGCGGCCAGCTGCTGAAGGAAATGGGTTGGTGAGATTAGGGTTGCAATATGCTTTTATAGCTCGATGGTGTGCGAGATGAAGTTGGGCTGGGCAAGGCCGAGGCAATTTGGAGATTAAATGACTTTTCGGGGCTCGTCGGGACACCTGCGGGTGCGAAATAAAACCCGCACCCGATAGTATCGGGTCAAGTGCGGGTTTGACCCGCGGATGAAATCTACCCCCTGCACCCGCACCCGCCGGATGCAAAACTTGACAGGGATCCGAACCTGGAACCCGAATTGCCATCCCTACTGCCTAGGAATCGGTTAGGAACGCCTAGGCGCTAGGTAGTGCCCAACTGCTCGTTTAGTTCCTCCCCTTTTTTAAACACTGAATGACATACAATGATGAACGCTAGTTTATAATGAATATGCTTCTACATCTTATATGATTCATCTTTTTATGCTCTCCTGCCAACATTAAATAATTTTCTGCCAACTGAAATGCAGATGCTGATGCAAGCAATTCTTGAATCACTGAAGGACTTAGAATTGTCAAATACAAAAAATGCACAATCAGATGTAGCTGATGCTGGAGCAATTGAAAATAATGTTGCAGAAGATTGCAATGGTGTAAATGATGCAATATTGAAGCTAGATGCATCCTCCTTGTCGGCCTGTGTCACAAATACTAGCGACAAGCATCCAACAGACTGCAGTGGAGAAGCAACAGCAACCGAGGTACAAAGTGAAGATAGCCGAGTTGTAAATGACGCTGCTCCTGTGAGTGCTCCAGAGTCCCAAGCGTCAACGCAGATAACCAGTGAAAAAACTACCCCCGTGGAATCCCAGAAACCAACTCAAAACCGCACTGGAGAGGATGGCACAAGGGCGACTCTGGTAGTTCAGAAGAGCCGGACTGGTGGCCTGATAGATGGATTGTCACAAAAATGGGGTTCCTTCTTCAAAAACAATGATTGAGGCAAGCAAATACATGATAGCAGCATTGACAATACGTTTCCTTGTATGTAGCCATAGAGTTGTTTTGCCTTTGGCTGGTGTCCAGCTTATTATTTTTACTTGTAAAATGAAAAGACAACACTGTACAATCATTTTTATTGATGTTTGTGTATATATAGAATTAGTATTTGTAGCAGCCCTATTGATTATGTATCATGTCCTAAAACTACTTTGCTTCAGATGATGAATTGGCATGGCAAGCCCTTGTTCTTGCTGATATGATGTGATATAGTTCGAAGTCCTGGCTATTCTGTTGTTGAATTTGTGTGTGTGTGTGTTGGGTGGGGGGGGGGGGGGGGTGGTGTTTAATTGTTATGCTTCGCAATATGATGTACTATTAGTCTATTACATCCTGTTGCATCTTTATATACGGTAATTCTCTCAGGAACTTTAGTTGGTGTGGATTGAGATCCTCTGCCGGGCTCAGTTTGCCATTTATTGTCGCCTGCTGATGAGCGTGCCCACTTGCCGGTTTGGACTGGTGGCGCACGTATGACGTATGGCCGGTGCGGAGCCGTCGTTCTCCACTCCTTCAGGGAAAGGTTCAAAGGGCGCTGGACCGGAGGTTGGCAGAAAACTGGCTGCGGTGACTCGGGTGAGGTGCGAGGGCGGATCAACCGCAGCAGCAACAGCATCTGGAAGAGATGCCGTTTCTGATAAAACTCTGTTCTTAAAATGAATGTCGTCGTTGACTTTTAATTTTAACTGTAATTATTTATTTTATTAAAAAATTTAGTAAAATTGTATATTTTATTATAATTTGATTAATAATTAGATTTATTAAGATCACAACTTAAAATTTTACATATTTAAAATAATTTTTTGAATAAGACGAAAAATCAAAGTTGAGATTAAAAGTTAACTGCGATATTAATTTGAAAAAGGAAGAGAGTACGTTGGATTACTTTCCAGCGAGGTTCGTGGAAATTCGCAACCGGAGAACATTCTTCTGAGTTGGGAAATCGCACAGACTCTGCTCTCTCGCGCCGCCTCGCTGCAACCTGTAGCCAGCCATGTTCTTTTTCTCTTGTCATCCCTGTGAGTGGGACTCTAAGCTGCGTAAAATGCGGCAGGCATGCTTGAACCAATCGTTGCTAGACAGGGAGCTGGCTTCGCGGCGACGTCTTTCATCCTGTCGTCAAGCCTTGCCAAACACACTGGTTCATGTGCGATCTGACCTGAAATGCTAGCACCTGTCAAACTCAAACATCTCCGTGCCATGTGCTGCCTTTGCCTAAACTGCCATATTATTGTGGTACTTCCTTCGTTTCTAAAATATAAATATTTTTAAGTTTAGTTAAAATTAAACTTTGATCACTAATAATGTATAATTAATAATTTATCATATAAAAATTATATTTTTTGAATTTATTATAAAATAAATTATGTAATTTTTTAGATATTATTAAAAAAAAATTAAAATAGTTTGACCTTATTTAAATTTAGAAATGCTTGTATTTTAAAACGGAGGTATTACCTATCTCTGATTTCTATAGGCGAGTTAGTTATAAACTGCCTGCTGATTATATCTGTTCTCAGTAACCCGTTTTCAGTACGCGAGTTATGCAATCAGGCGTGAAAACGCTTAATCAAAAACCATCGGGATCTGACCTAAAGTGTTGAAGTATTTTTTGGGATTCTCGACTTAGAGGATCTAACCAGGAGTGGTCAGGTTAAAAGTTGGAATGGCAATTTCAAAAGGAACAGGAATAAGCACAAATCTATTATGTAACCAATGTTACATTGTCCTTCCATTCTTAAATTATTAACATTAAGACAACAAGTCTAGTTTATTTTTTCCTGAAAATAAAAATTAAAATACAGAGGGAGTAGTCTGCAACGTTCAGTAAAATTTAAAATGCCAACAATAGGAAATCACTATGGTACGGTGTCTAGTCAATCCCTACTTACACACAAGGAAACGCAACCACAATAAGCGTATGGAAGTGTAATTGCAATATTACACAAACTTCAAACATTCAAAGACATCTAAATGTAACTACACAAGAAACTTTTGCAAGTGGGAGGTGGAGTGCATCACATCTACGCCTCAAGAGCCTTCTGGATGTCCTTCTGTAATTTCAAAACCAATGCATAAGAAAATACTATAATATAACCTCCAAAAAAACAAGTGAAAGATGTTTCAGTCCAGAGAGAGAGAGAGAGAGAGAGAGAGGACCTCAATCGACAATGGCGTGGTAGAAGTTGCGTATCTATCAATAACCTTTCCATCTTTGCCAACAAGAAACTTGGTAAAATTCCATTTGATTCTGGACCCAAACAAACCAGGCTTGCTAGCCTTCAGAAACTTGTAAACCGGCGCAGCATCTGGGCCATTTACACGCACCTGCAAGTTTAGATCCCACATTCCCACGAGTGATCAGCTTTTTTTTTCTTGCTAATGTAATTTTCAGTTTTCTTGGTTATCCAAATTCATAGTATTTTAAGCTGTCAAGATATATATGCTGATTAAAATCTTCAAGTATTACTAGGTAATTCAACTAAAAGTTTTCTGATTATGCCAAACAAAAACAGCATCTAAAGTCTAAACATTTGACTTTGTTCAGATTTCAACACATGAGCTCAGCTCCAAATAAAAGTACTATTTTACCACATCCCCTCTTCATACTGTTTTGGTATTGTAACAATCTAGAAATATCATGACAAGTATATAGATATTGAAACAATTACCAACAATTATAGATTAAGATTCAGAACTTCTTAATCTTAGAAAAATAAAAGGAAAATTTTAATAGATGACACTAAAAAAGGACAATTCGATGCATGTAACCCCCGCTTGTGCCGGGTTTGGGGAAGGACCCGACCACTTTTGATATTTTTTATACAGCCTTTCCCTACATTTTCGCAAGAGGCTGTTTCCAGGACTCAAATCAGTTTACTGCTGCATTAGGTCTCCCCTTCTTAACAAACAAGTGGGTCTGACAAAGATAAAATAGTCTCAGAAACTTCTTGACAAACAAATTGGTCTTCAAATTCTTACCTTCTGAAAAACTGGGTATTCAGCTTTAAATCTGGTGCAAGCAAAGTCTTTAATCTGCTCTGCAGTTCCTGGCTCTTGTCGCAGGAATTGGTTGCATGGGAATGCTAATATCTCAAAGTCTGATAAGTATGGAATGTTGAAGTTAGTTTCAGCTATATCATAAGAACAGTAGTGTTTAAGAGGAAAGCTGTTTGGAGGCGATATACTGAACTCACAATACAGTAAAATTTAAGCAAACGAAAGACAGACTGAGCACTTAAAAATTAATATAACCATTCATTTGATCTCCTGTGCTGTTGACCAGGAAAATGTTAGGTAGCTGATACCTAACTTCCAGGCTTTCAATCAACTTTAGCAGTTATTAAGAACTGTAGGGAATCCTAATGGAAGTAATATGTCTATTGTGAATCAGGTTTTCTGCTGCATTTTTTAATCTTCACAAGGTTTGAGAAATTGACAAAATGGTCCCTCAAACAGCCTTTTACCAATCCATATTCTCAATGAAAATTGGTGCATATTGGTCTTCACTCCCTTTAAAATATTGAAGTCTGATACTCTCAAATAGTTCTATGCGGAGAGAGACTATGCCACTTGACGAAACTAATGACAATTGAAGCAGTTATCAAACTAGAGATGGGAAGACTGGACTGAAGACCTCTGACCAAGACACCATAAAAGTCCATACATGAAGAAGAATACATTATTTGTCTGCAGAAGCAGAAAGGGCTACCGGTAAATAAATTTTCTCTGCTACGAGTGATGTCTGCCAAAACAGGTCAAAGTTTCCCTCGGTAGAAGCCTAATCATTAACTATTTTTCCCTTCAAGACAGTCTAATCATTCAGTTTTTCCAGGTGAAAGGTGGTTGGTTTTTTATCACCCCGCTTCAGAAATAGAAAAGACTCTTCCGACAAGCATAACATGCACTACTTCAATTCCATCTAGATACCTTCTTCAATCATTTGAACGAATAAAAACTCACAAACGTTCACAATTTCAGAAATAAGCAGACAAAGCGCAGGTGAAGAGCAGAAGCGAAACAGACTGACCCTTGTCCCTGTACTTCTGATAGAGCTCCGTCAGCTGCGTGTAATTGGTCTCCGTGAACCCGCTGAACGGCACCAGGAGAACACCAACAACCATTTCAGCATCCCGAATAGAAATCCCACTAGCAAATGACGCAGGAAGAAAAGAGTCTGATCGATACCATTTGGAGGCGACGTTCACGACGAGGAGGACCTTCCCCTTGTACGTCTCCAGGCTCACTTCCTTGCCGTTGCAATCCTGCTCCCAACAAAGAGGGGGTAAATTATTCTAATTACCACAAAAATATGAATCGGCAACCAAACGAGAGGACAGCAGGCACAACGAAAACTCTGGCTCGCCGACGCACCTTGACGGTGAACTCGTGTATGGAGGTCTGCGGCACGGACTCGGCCGCCCCCATCGCAGCGCCTCCTGCCTGCGCAGCTGCGCTTCGCTCCTCCCTCCCTTCCTCGCCGCCCGGGCAGATAGAGCCGTCTCTCGAATATCCTCTTCTTTATTGATTGATTTGATTTTTTTCCTCCGGTCCTTCGGTTCTCCCTGTCTGAGAGGAAGACGAACAGGAGAAGCCTGTGTTTATTTATAGCGGGATCAGATCGTCAGGGCGAAGGTGTGGGACCCGCGGGGCAGTGGCACAGGCTGTCGGGCCGGCCCGGCTCGGCGCCGGCGAGGAAAATGTGAACCGGCTTTTTGGGTGGGGGCTGGCCCCCATGCCGTATTTATGGTGACGGCACAGGGCACAGGCCCGGTCCGGCGGTCCCTTTCGTTTTCTCCCTCAGAAATTTTAGGGCTGTTTGGAATGCTAAATTTTTTTTAAAAAAAATTTCTGTAAATTAAACTAATTTATTTAAAATTTCTTCTGTGAAATTTCTATGTTTGAGTCTTAGCAACTTTTTTGTGAGGAAAAAATTTATATTGAAGTATGTTTGTGCTGCCTCTATATTTAAGTGTCATTTTGGCTCTTGTTACGGAACTAAGAGATGTGAAAAAAATGATATACCTTGTATGTGTATGTATGTAAAAGGTAAAGAAAGAGATAAAGATGTATTGAGAAGAGATAAATTTATATTGAAAATAGTTAAATTAAGACAATTGAAAGAAAGCAGAGTGACAAATAAAATGGGATGAGAAATATATATATATATATTCGTTAATTTTATTATTTATATTTTTTATAATATATTTTTTATTATTAACTTTATTAAATTATAAAAATCATTAATCAAAAACATTTTCATTAAAGTTAGATGTCAAGTTATTGGAACAGAGGTGAGTACTGGCCATTCCTGAATTCGCAACTGTGTAACAAAAAGGTGCGAATCACGTGAGTACTCTATCTATCCACGAATATAAAAACATCTACATACAACAAAATTCAAATAATAGAAAAATAAATATGTTCAAATATAAATTATGTTGTTAAATTTATCAAAAAAATCAACTATCCTTAGCTACTCCCTCTTAATCTTT
>BCLG01002970.1:21099-54207 GCA_001602295.1 Zoysia matrella
CTCGATGAAAACAACTCTTTAAAGAGTCTTTTTACCTCATCAAACATAGAGCGAAGGCCTCTTTAAAGGCTGATTTAGAGGCTTGGCAGGCTACTTTGTAATTTTGGTTTTTTGTTTTCTTTGTATATAAACCTATATAGACTCTTTTCTTTTTTAATTTAATCACCGCAAGGGAATCTCGTTCAGTTTTCGCTAAAAAATATATAATAAGACTTTTAAAAAACTAATACTCAAATATACACCTCCAACTTAAAAAATCAAACACAAACAACACATTAGGATAGGTTACTTGGTTGTAATTAGCACTCCTTGTATCCTTCTTTCAGATTTTTCATGAGAGTGAATAATATTATTTTTAATCACATATTTACAGATTGGTTTTCAAAATGGATGCAACCATACTTAAAATAGGCTTTTGGTTGATGTGATTTTGATCTTGAGAGCATATGTGTCATGTTTATGAGGTGAAAAAAACCATTGTTCTCTAACTTCACAAACTGCAATGTCTCTTTCCCAGTAATTTTACTCCCTCCAATTTTTGGATGATGCCCAAACCGCGATGTATGTGTGGCGTATGGTGCCTGTCAAACTCTCCTGCCGCAATTCGCCGAAACTTTGGCTCCCATCGCATGCTGCAATTCATTTTTTCCGCCGAATCGTGCCGATGATTTGTCTGTCATACTCACATCCGAAGTTTTTGACGAAGTGTGCAGCGGCAAAAGCCAAACATGCCCTTAATTTCTTAATTTCTTAGATTGAACTAAAAATGAACTATGCAGGCACTCCTGTCATAGCGATATTAGTAAAAGAACTGAAGAGTATAACATATTTAAATTTGTACTGAAAGAATGGATCACATACAAACTTGTTTGATGATCGGAAAAAGGGGGAAAAATCATTTGTACGTTTTGCCGCTCACGCGGTCACGCCCACGCAAGGCAGCACGGGCTTCACGGAGCGAGGTGAGGTCCAGCCCACAACCCCAGCGGATCCTGGACCGGGTGGAAATGTCAGCACGGCACCGCCCGCCCGCCCGCATCTCCATCCACCACCGCACCCTAACCTGACCTCACGCGCCCACGCCCGCCTTCCTTCCTTCCTCCAACTCCCCCGCCTGCCCTCCTCACAAGCGCCGTCGCCTGCTCTCTCTTCTCCACGCGCAGAAATAAACCGAGTCGGCGAGGAAAATAATAAAAAATAAAAAATCCCCAAGCCCACTCCTCCTCCACCGCCTCCGCCTCCCCCTCCCCCTCCCATGCCTCCCCCTCCTCGCCTCGCCGCCGCCGCCGTCGCCGAGGAGAGTAGTACGACCAGCCGTGGCCGCTCTTGGAGCCGGAGTTCCCGCTCCACGGGCGCGGCCGGTAGCCGCCTTTGGACCGCCCTTTGAGTCCTGCCCTGATCGGTGGTGCGGGCGGGGGACCGGCTGGTAGACGGGTGTGAGGGCGGGCGATGGCGCCGGCGAAGAGGAAGCGCGCGGCGGCAGCAGCGGCCGCCGCGGCGGCGGCCGCGGCCAAGTGGAAGGTGGGCGACCTCGTGCTCGCCAAGATGAAGGGCTTCCCCGCGTGGCCGGCCGTGGTGAGTTCGTCCTTCTTTTCTCGCTACATGCTTCGATGTGCGGCCTCCTGGCGGCCTGGGCAGCCTCTGGTCTCCGGGACTCTGGGTCAGGGGCGGGGAGACCGTGCCCGGAGTCCCCCAGACCGTGGGCTGGAGGCTGCGCTGCTGCCGGTTGGATTAAATTTCGATTCTCCGGTAGTCAGCGACCCTGATTTAGCAATCCATCTGTTAGTCCCTAATGAATTTTGTCCTTCTGGTGCTGCGTTGCACTGGGATTCCGTGGAAGTAGGGTTTCAGGTACCACGTGCTTAGTAAAGATGGACTCTGAGTAAAAAAGAAGCCCTTTCCTTGACTTTCTGCTGAGCTTTAGGGGAGTAGGGGCTAATGTCTACCTTAATTTTGACACAGCTTGCTCCGATTCGTTCAGATTTGTTTGTTTGGCAGCCGTTTTCTTGTCAAGATTTGCTGTTTCAGGTGTGATTTGTCCAGGGATTGGGTAGGATTTTTGGTTTCATAGCACTCAGATCGTGGCGACGTTTGTGATTTGAAACTCATAAGTTGAATACTGGATTTCATCCCCTATGAAAACTTTCCTGTTTACAAGTACATGGGCACTGTCTCTATGATCTGCAAAAGCGGCAAGTGTTTCCTCAATAAGATTCTACATGTGAAATTAATGATTATCTGCTAGAAAAGGAAAATATATTTTCAGGGTTGATAGATCTCACTTTATTGTAAATTTTCTTTTCACGCCCTGACCCAGCGTGTGTATATCAATTTGCGTTCTGTTCCATGGTCCTCGCTGCAGATCTGCAATATATAATAGGCTTATTTTCTGTTCTTTTAGTTCATTGTCAATTTTCTTTCCACCGTATTGTAAATATTTTCCTAAGATATGGCCAACCATCATGCGGTCCGAATGTTTTTCTCAGTTCTCACATTTTCAGTACAAGCGAAGGCAATGATAATGAACTAAAAGATGGCTCCTGATGTTATTATAGACAACACTGGTCTATGTGCTTAACAACTTGATTCAGTTCTCCTGTGATTATGGAACTTAGGTTGTCTATGCCTGTTTTGCTATAGAATACGGAGAAGTACATACTAGCCCACCAATAAAGGTTCTAGTTTTTTCTACTGTCTCCATTCCTGATAGCTGATAGTCTCCTCTTTCCTCATTATCTTGTTATTTGCACAATGGCACACCGCACATGTATTCTATTTCTTCCAATTACTGTACCAGCTACAGATTCAATGATTATTGTGGTGTATCTTGTGTAATATGTGTATAAAATGGTTTTATGTCAAGTTACACCTATTGTTCAAGTGCATGAAGAATAATGGGCTGATGCACTCTTTCTGCTGCCAGCGTGACCTACTTGCTAGCCTCCTCGGAGCCCTATCTGTCTTTTCCCAGGCCATGTTCCTCAGTGCCTCTGGTGCACGTTGCCACACCCCAGCTTGCCTCTGCTATGGACCGCTGCAACTAATGCTTCGCCATAGTCCACCTTTTCAGTTTCACGTTGCTAGTTGCAACCAGATTCATAGGGCTTCCATCGTGTGTGCATTGATTATGGCAGTCAGTGGTTCTTGTGACTTCCCCTCACCTCATTGAGTGGTAGCATCAGCACGCATGCCCCAGTTCAGTTTCTCCACAATTAATCGCTCAAGTCGGATGATTAGTCGGACGACTTGATAGTAAGTCGCCTAAATTGTGTTCAGCATCTAAGTCGAGCACATCCAGGCGATACATCTATTAATCGCGATTAATCGGACGACCTAAAAACGTGGCTACCAAATCAATATGATGCATATGGAGCTTCTGTTTCTGTTTTTTTGTTTTCCATCTTCTTTTTTCCTGTACTACAAATTAGGCGCTCGCGTATGATTAAGCTTATGGATGGATTTATTGGTGAGCGGTGCAGCCCTTGTCCTATGCCTGCCTGACTACTGCTGACTGCAAGTCCTTGGCCTAGGCATCTGCTCATCCCTACCCTGGCCTCTTCTTTATCAAGGCCGTCTAAAATCATGCTCTTGCGAGTGGAGGTAGGGCACTTGCTTGCACCCGCGAAGCGGCCACCAGAGGCCTTTTACATTTATGTTACCTAGGTGCTTACGCGTTGGTTTCCATTTCAGCAATTTGTTGTTTTCTTTTTTCAATTTCCGGCATGATTATGCTATCTCTTATGGGTGGGGGTGGTGTGTATTGTACCATGATTCTGTCCCCTTTTCTTTTTTATATAATGAAGCACAGCTCTCCTGTGTTTTGGACAAAAATTTTCACCCCCTTTTTACATTTATGTTACCTCAGATGCTTATGTAACTGTATTGTATTGACTTTAACTCCTGTTCCATCAGCGGCCTGCAAATTTCATCCTTTACTGAGGAAGCCCAGTGTTAACTTCTTATATGGCTTTCGTGGAACCGCTGTCAGATTGTTTTTTCCCCCACTTTTAGATCTGACTGTTTTTAGTAGGGATTGGATATTCATATGAGCATGAGGTCTTTTTATGATATCGATTTTATGGTATATTCAATGAAATGCTCAGAATAACTTCATTTGTGAATTTACATGCTGTTACAGATAAGTGAGCCACAGCAATGGGGTCTGTCCTGTGTTAAAAAGAAGCTGCTGGTCTATTTTTACGGCACTAAACAGATGTAAGTTACCTAGTGCTATATTGACTGAACCATTCAATTTTATTTGTTGCGAGTTGATATTGTATATACTGAACATCATCTTGTGTGAAACATCCTAGTTCTTTTTATATTGTTAGCTTTCCCCTCAAAATTTATAGTTACCAATGATATATAGTTTTTTCGGGGGGTAAAGGGGATGAAATGTGTTTTCATTGGTTATGGCTGTAGTGCTAAAACTTCTATTCAGATATAGAAAAGTGTCCTTGTGGAGCAACTATATATACTTGCTAAAAGTCCACTCTACATTTTAGTAAATGGGAATATAATTGATTGTTGAGTCGAAGTAGAGTTAGTTGCCTGAAATAATCCTACTACCAAGTACTTATGAGTCTGTTGAAGGTGCCTGAAATAGTCCTACTACCATGTACTTCCCCTATGAGTCTGTTGAAGATGCCAACGTGGAAGTCAGACTAGTATAAGTCCAGGGCATTAATATCTCATTGAAGAGTTAGAGCCCCCCCATAAAAAGCGCTTTTGTATTCACTATTGGGCAATAGTAATAATGTTATAGTGGTAACATTTAAAACTAGGAACTGAGTATATGCAAATTCTCTCTCCAGATTTTTGTGTTTTGATCATAATTGCCTAGTTTAGTGGAAACATTTTCTTCTAGGAGGAAACACTACTACTCTCCCTGAATCTGAATATATGTTGCTGTACTGTTTAAACTTAAATTTCAGTCACTGATATTCATAAATAGTACGCATCGAGACCATATCAAAATTCTTAAATTTCAGTCATTGATATTTAGTAATAGTACGAGTCGAGACCATAAATTTGATACAAGTAGATTCAACATTCAAACTATATTCTTCGTGTAAAATTTCTTTTATCTGAAGTAACTTCTTTTTAATATGAATCAATGGTCAAAGACAAAATGTCATTTTGGAGAATGTGTCAATGTCCTAAACAGCATATATCTCTAATTTGATTTGCCTCTACTTAAGAGTCCTGTATATTCCATAAGCTGTAGTGACTTGTTCCTTCTATTGCAGTGCTTTCTGCAGTTATGCTGATCTTGAGGCTTTCACTGAAGAGAAAAAGCGGTCCCTACTTTCTAAGCGACATGGTAAAGGGGCTGATTTTCTGAAAGCGGTTAATGAAATAATTGAGGCTTATGATTCTTTGAAGAAGGCCAGTAATAATCTTGACTTAGATGCTAAGGAAGTGAAGCCATATATAGAAAAGCTTACCAGTAATAATTGCTTCAGAGACAATGAATATCTAGTCAATGGCTCCAATACGGATAGGGATAAAAAGCTAGATGGGAATTCTGTCACTGAAAAGTGTCATGACACTGTCAATTCTAATGGACTTTCTGATACTGTAATGGCTGGACGGAGTCATGCTTTGGTCAATACAGATGAATGTTCTGTCACTATGGTGGAGGACAAGCGCTGCGTTGTAAATTCTGCTCCTGATGAGCCTGCTGAAACTGTATCCGATATCCCTTTATCTAATAGTTTATTTTCGAAGAAGCCAAGGAATGTACAGCCTCAAAATTGCTATGCACGCAGCAGGGTTTCATCAATGCGGAGGTCAACAAGTTCAGTAAGTGTTGAATCAGGAAAGGTTCAAGGCTCCGGTAAGCTTTTGGGTCATTCCAGCTTGTATTCTATTGATTTGACTCCTGATGAGAATAAGGGGGATTCCATTCGTCACAAGCATGTAGAAGATAACCAAGCTAACTCAGTTTCTGTTTCAAAACCAGATAATGTTTGGTTCCGTTCTAGTGAAGGCACATTCAACAAACCTGGAACTTCTGAGACTAGTAATGATGGTGAAAAGTTGAATCCCCCTGCCAAGGTAGATAGTTCCTGTAACAGTGAATCATCTGAAAATCGAGCTTCAGTGAGAGAATTGAGATCAAATGGTACATCAAGTCATCCCATGAATGCAGAAGTAAGTTTTAAGAGAAAAAGAAAACCAATAGCTTCAAATAAAGATGAAGAATTGCAGGGCGAGTTAAGTGGAAACCTTGCAGATTCTCCAATCTCAAAGAACGAAGTGAGTAAGTCAAATGGAGATGAGCACCTGCCGTTGGTCAAAAGGGCAAGGGTTAGAATGGGAAGGCCTCAGGTGGACTCACCAGTTCATTTCATTGATATTTGTAATAACAAAGCAGAGCCTGCTGACCAATGTGATATGCATAGTACACCTCAAATAATTGGCAATGAGTATTCGTCTGCTCAGGTGTCCAATGTGGTAAATCCAGCATCCAAATCTGATATACCTTTCTTGTCTGGTGAAGGTAATTCTTCTTGGAAGAACAAAGAACACCAACCCAAAATTTTAGCATTGGATGTGGAAGCTGCTTTGCCTCCATCGAAACGCCTCCATCGCGCCTTAGAAGCTATGTCTGCAAATGTTGCTGAAACTATCAATAGTTTACCTGAAGATGCAGGACCTAAATCTGCAGATGTCGTAGCCACAGTCTCCAATAGTTCTGCAATCCTCCGAAGCCCTAGGCCATCTTCAAATACAGAATTCATGCATAGTCCAGCATGCAAGACGCACACTTCCAGCTCCATTTTACAAAATAATAATGATCCTAATTCTGCTTCAGTTCCTACAGAAGCAAATTGTAGTGGCAATGATACCATGATAGAGGGTACTATTCGCGAAGAAAACCACATGGACAGAAAATATACCGATTCTTCATTAATTTGTAATGAAGTTGGCAATGATGTCACTGGGAAATCTTCAGCCCTCTGTACGATGTTGAATGAGTCTTCTGTTGATGTTGCGCAATCTGCATGTATACTGGACCGGTTATCTTCATCTTTGGACAAAGCTAGTGGGAATGCGGTTACAAAACTAATCAGTGACAAGGACACCAAACAAATCAGCTCTGCTTCATGTGATGTCGACAAGAGTGCTGAGCCCGTTGACAAGACAAATAACAATGTGACTCTTGATTCTATACACCATGATGAGACCGCTGTAGCTGGATCAGCAAAAAATATGGGGGATACAACAAGCAACTCTTCATTGGCCACCAAATCGTTGAGTATACTGTCTGATGCAGACACCCGAGCATCTGAAGTGTAAGATTCATATTTCCATGTCAAAGCTTTCCTCAATATTGGTGATCTGTTTACCATGATATTTTCCTATCTACATGTCAGTTGTACCTGTTGGTCTAGCATGTGCCATTTCTGTTCTAGACATGATTCATTTCCAAATTTGTGCTTCTGTGGTCTACAACTGTATATGCATGTGCTCCTTTTGTTAACAGTGGGGAATAGTTTGGTCTGTTTTCTAAGGGTACTTGATATATCTTTATGCTGTTAATGGATAGGTCCTTTGTTTCTTTAGCTGTAAAAATTGTTATAAAAATATGTCATATAGGAGTTGGAGAGATTATTTTGAGACCACAGTGGAAATTTCATTGTCGTTGAGAAATATTTAAAGTTTCAACCTCCACTGTGTGGGCTTTAGATCCACTGTTTTGCAGCTGTTATGATGTTTCGAAGCAGGAATGCTTACAAGAACAAAGTAGCATGATGACATACGTATGACAATGTGTTCACTTATTGTGTCATAGTACCAATTTATATAGCGTACATATTGGATTGCTTTCCCTTGTTCAAGTCTAAATTTTATCCCAATATTGGACATCCTCCGCTTGTTAATGTTTGTTTAATCCCCCCACACGAACATCAATGGACTTATAAGGAAAAAAAAGGCAAATGGACAATCACTGCAAATAGCCCCTATCAAATGACATGCTATCATCGCGTAACTTCTTTCACAGCATTAAGGCAGGGCACTGAGTTGGAACAATTCCCAATTTTATAACTACAACACTCATTTGTAGTTAAGAAAAATACTGCTCACTGTCATTGAGGAGCAAACATTTTGAAACAGCGCTTGTCTAGAAGTTAGGCAATCGTAGTAAAATGGAATGAGTGGTGGTTTACATGCATGAAGTTAAGATACAACTATTTTCACTTCAGTAAGGAAGTGAATCATTGCTTGTTTTTACTTATGAAACTTGTGTATGCTACATTTGCCTGAACGTGCTGCTGTCTCACACAGTTCTGATTGTTTCTTCTGTTATACCTTCTAATAAGGCATGGTTTCACTTATTTTGTACTGCAGGCATACATTTTCAGCTCTAGCATTGAAAGAACTGAACCACAGAAACCTAAAGGATAGGAGCTCGTCTCCAGATTCTATGCCAATGAAAGAACTCATAGCTGTCGCGCAAGCTAGAAGGTTCTCACGATCAACTTCTTTTCCAGATAACTTCCTTAATGCTAAGTATATTCCTAAAACTTCAGCAAACATGCCGCCCAAGGAAGGATCACACAAACAGTTGTCAACTTCAAATCCGATAGTCAGGTCCACCTCATTGAATGATAATATTACTTCCCGAAGTCCTGTTGATAGTGTTCAACAGAAGAAATCAGTAGGGCAAGATGAGGCCAATGCAGCACGAAGGTCTTTCAAAGATTTTCTCGGTACACTGACGAGGACGAAAGAGAGTATAGCACGTGCGACATGTCTTGCTATTGAATGTGCTAAATTTGGCATTGCTCGTGAGGTTAGATCATGCTTACTGCTCCTCTTTTGTTTCTATATTTCAGAGGCTACTATTCTGTTATGATTTCAGGCCTTCTAGCTTTCCATCCTTGTCCTGTAACTTGGTTTCTCTTTTAGAACTATTCGTTTGCTTGCTTCTGCTTCTAGTCAGTCACATTGCTTTTTTTTTTATGTTTGTTGTTGGACTGGCAAGCATTGATTTTGAATTATCTAGCTTATTACATTTGAGAGACATCTCTAAAAGCTTCTATTTGCGGAGACATGGCACAAGAACCAATATGTCCATTTGCAGACCTGAAAATATCAGTGGTAATCTTATCAAACGTACCCAAACCTAGTTTACTGGGTCAAACTAGTATAAACATGCATGCTGCATTCATCTTACCAGGAAGATGATGACCATTGACCAAGGCTTCATGCACCAAATTTCCATCTATTGCATTTTCTGATGCATTTTTTTATCTTATAGGCAATCAATATTATTGTTGAACACCTGGAAAAAGAATCAAATTTATATAAGAGGGTGGACCTTTTCTTTCTTGTGGACTCAATAACACAATGCGTTCGCAATCATAAAGGTAAAGGTACTGTAAACCTGTCCTGCTTTGTGCTTATTGTTTGATATTTGTCACATTGTTTGAATTCTTGCAGGTGGAGCTGGAGACGTGTATCCCTCTCTTATCCAGGCAGTTCTACCTCGAATACTTTATGCTGCTGCGCCTCCTGGAAACTCAGCATGGGAGAATAGAAGGCAGTGTCTCAAGGTAACCTTTGATGGTCCAACAGAAAATATCTTATGTGCAGTATTGCCTTTTCTTTCATCGCTTACAAATTTATCATGTAATTATCAGGTTTTGAAACTTTGGCTTGAGAGGAAAACGCTGCCCGAGTATACCATCCGCCACCATATTAGAGAAATTGAGACTATAAATGAGGCATCATTTGGAAGTTCTCGCCGTCCTTCAAGAACAGAGAGGGCCCTAAATGATCCTTTGCATGACAATGAAGGAATGCTTGTTGATGAGTATGGGAGGTATGGCAATCCCCCCTCTTCATGGTCTTGAAATGTTAAATGGTCTGATGTTCTATGCAATAGTTTTATATGATTTTGTTATTTGCACCTTATTACACTTCATGCAGTAATTTTTGTTATTTGTTGCTTTACCAATACAACACTGCTGTGGATAGATGGTCTTGTCAAAGTTGAATTGAATATTTGAGTTGCTTCTCATTTGAATATGCTTTGTTGGATTTTACATTAACCATCAAATGTAACAGAATTATAACTGAAAATTATTATGAAAATTACTTATGTTGCTTAAGAACACTAGTCAGACCTAGTTTATGGTATATATGGGGCAATTAATTAGCGATTTAATTAAGGTCATGCATATTTTATGCTGTGTAGGGTCACATCAATAACATCATTGTCCTGAGAGGACCTGTGAATTTGGCATCATTAATTTAGCAGATGAGTTATATATATAACTAGACAGCATCATCTTTTGTCTGAGAGAATGTTTTGCACTCTTTTTTCATGCTTATGTGTTTCATTATTTTTGGCAGCAATGCTGGTTTTGAGCTACCAAACTTAATTTGCACAAAAGTACTTGAAGAAGAGGAAGGAAGCTCCTCTGAAGATAGGAGTTTTGAAGCTGTTACACCTGAACATAACGCATCAGGCAATGATGAGAATGATGAATCTCAAGTGCATGTGGACAAGCATCGGCATATCCTTGAAGAAGTTGATGGTGAGCTTGAGATGGAGGATGCAGCTCCACCATCTGAAGTTGAAGTTAGTACCAAATGCCACCAAGAGAAAAGTGATAATAAGTCTGAAACATCTGATCGATACCCTTCAGATGTTGGTCCTCCCCTTCCTGTTGATAGACCTCCGACTCCTCCACCATTGCCATCATCTCCTCCACCTGTGCCACCTTCTTTGTCTGTTCCTGTTTCTCAGGGTACGCAAATGCAGCCACAATTACATATGCCATCTGATCCTACCGGGACGCATCCTCCACGAGCTAATTATGTATGTATTTTTTCTTATTGCTCTAGAAGACGTTGTTCTATCACTTATATGATGTGCTTAACTTGAAAATTTATCTTTTGGTGACAGAATGTTCAAGGTCAACAACCGCATTCTATCGTGGAGCACCCTGCAAGCATGAATCCTGCTGTGGCACCACTGCCACCTCCACCATTTCGTAACTCAGGATATGGAGGTTATCTGAATCAGATACCACCTCATCCGCCAATGGCACCACCCAATCCTCCTGGTCCCCATGGGAATTTCCCTGTACCACCTGCTCCATACAATGGAAATTGTTACCCTCAACCCCCAACTGCGTGTATGCCTAATGAGGGATATCAATCGCAACCACCTCCTCCCGCACCTCCAGTGCCTCCAAATTTTCCTTGTGCCCCAACAGATCCTCAACCAAGGCCACACCATTGGCGCAATAACTGCTCATCTTATCCTGAGAGGTACCGGTACAATAGTCATGATCGAGGTCATCATGGACATGATAGAAGGCATCATGGGCATGGGCATGATCGACAACACCATTTCGATGATAGAGGATATCGCTATGATGACAGAGCTCGTTACTTTGATGATAGAAGGCATCACTTTGATGATCGAGGGCATAACTTTGATGAGAGAGCTATTAGGGGCCCAATGAACCATGATGTTGCTGAGAGGGGAAGATTTCCCTCTTTTGCACCAGGTAACTCTATTCTAACTATTCTTCCTCCAGACATTCCATGGAGCCTCTGGTTTCACATGTAACTAAGAGATATGTAACATATGTTTAGTGTTTGCATGTTGCTTTTTATGTTTCCTTGTGAAAAGTTGTGCCGGCACATCATTGTTTCTGTAAAGTCCCATCTAATAGCGTTTACTTTGTATAAAACATTGCTGTTATGGTAGGCACATTGAGAAAAGTTTAGGGAATAGTCAGACAGGGGCCCATAGCATGAAGTGACATAGTTATCTTGATGCAGATAATTCATGTTATTTTCATATTGAAAGCTATTCATCTGCAATTCAGTAATTCTTGTTCATCCCACTATTAACAGCAATGGTTTAGTTTGTGTAATTTGTTTCATGTGATTTTCTAAATAATGACATGTGCATTTTTAAGTTTTGTCATATGGTCATTATAGAATGAGACGAGTTATGGATGTTTTACTGCAGGACATAGCTGGAGACCAAGGTAGCCTATGAAAAATTGCAGAGGTACAAACTGTTCCATTGGTTTTGCTCTTAGAGATACAAAAGCTACCTTCTTTCTGTTCCATCTGATCTCCTTTTACCGGTAGGTGCTGATGCTTTTTCTATTTGGGATTCTCTGGCTTTGGTAAAATTGGAAGATTGCTAGGCGGATAATCGACTCCCTTCCAGTGGGTCCCAGGACGAATCCACCATGAAAACATGGCTAGACGTACCTGTCCCCGTGTACATAATGTAACCTTTTAGGATGGTTCTGCCAATGCAGAAGCGGAACGGCCGTTCCATAGCAGGAAGAGCTCTATTCAACTCGTGGACTGGCCAACGACCGCATGGAGAGCTCAACTGTAGGGGTAGATGCTATGTATCGACCAATCTTAGGCGTAGATTGTATTTTTTGCCCCGATGATGTAATTTGATTTGGTTGATTTGAATTGTTTATTCATGTATCCCCTCCTTACCGCAGATAACTGCTTTGCTGATGACTCCCAGACTGTCTGATTAGTGTACATATGATAAAAAGTGAAGATACATGTATTTTTGACGTAGTGTTTGCATCTTCGGATTGCATCTGCACTCTTCGCGCCCGTAAGACTGCAGGAAACACCGGCGCCAACATTCTTTCGTGATAGTCGTCGCCGGTTTCATGTTTGCCTTGCTTCCAGACAATCTGTATACAGGGTGCACACCTTGAGGAACTACTGAACTAATGGCTTCTGTTTGATCATTATTTACGGATTTATTGTAAGTGCTTTAAAATGATTTTGTTTCTTCAACATTCAAAGTAATACTACGCAAATAAAATTGCCTCACAGGTTCAGGTATGCAATGCAGTATCAGGTACTAGATGCATAGAGCCAACACCAGTCTAAGAAATGTCGTGCACCCCATGAACAGCAAATCTGTTGTCTAAACAGTACCGGACCCCAAAACTAGAAAAGCACACTAACCTCCCACCGGCACATAACAAGCCTGGCTTCCAGCACGCCACCGGCATGAACCAACTAATCCAACCCGTGCACCGATGACGCCGTCACTCCTACTCGTCTAGTTCATCAAGCAAATTGGAACCCTGCAGTGGACTTACCCCCAACGACTTGGAAATTATCTTCTTTATATATATAAGCACAAATTAGCAGGGAGTGAGCCGAGTGGCTACTAAGTCCTAGCAACCGCGGACGCCAAGGTAGATGGTGGCTCGCGTCGCGGCGGTAGTCGCCGCCGTGCTCCTCCTCTCCCTCCCTCCCCTGATCGCGGCGCAGCCCAAGGGCGGCGCCAAGGCCTTCTGCATCAGCCAGTTCGCCATCGCGAGCCAGGCGTGCTCCATCCTGCCGCCGAGTCCGCCCGACGAGCACCACCACCACCATGACGACGACGACGACGAGGACGAAGACGACGGCCACGGCGACCACCATGACCGCCGCCGCCGGACCGGTCACCACCGCGCGGCGGCCGTCAGCCTCTCCGCGCTGCTGGCGAGCAACGACAGCCACGCTCCCGTCGTAGCCCCGGCGAACGGCACCGGCACCGGCGGACACCACCACGGCAACCACACCCGCGGCGGGCACCACGGGCGCAGGCGAGGCCAGCGCGGCCGGCTGCGGGACGGTGGCGACGCTGACGACCACCACGACACCGATGACCCTGACCATGACGACGACCACAACGACGACGACGACGATGACCATGACCATGAGGACGACCACGAGGATGATCACGAGGACGACGACGACGACGACGACGACGACGACCACGACGAGGAGCTCCGCGCGTACCGCGACTGCTGCCGGTGGCTCAAGGAGGTGCAGAAGGACTGCGTCTGCGAGGCGCTCACGCGGCTGCCGCCGTTCCTCGTCAAGCCGCAGCACACGTACGTCGTCAGGGTCGGAAGGACGTGCAAGATCACGTACCGCTGCGGCAGCGTCTAGTCTAGTCTAGCCACCCTTCACGCACAAGCTCTTGAGTGGCTATTATGCATGTGTGTGCCTTATTTTCATTATGTTTGCTCGTTTTGTTCACTTAATTAGATGATTGATTATTAGACACTCCCTTCGCTTTAAACTCTTGACAATTTTAACTTTTAGATATAAAAAACAAATAAGTCATACTTAAAATATATCTAATGATAAAATAATTCACAATAAAGTAAATAAGCTTTCTTATAATCTTTTCAATTATGTCCGAGAATCAAACACAACATCCAAAAATCAGAAACTTATAAAAAGTTCTGGGACAGAGATAGTAGTCACTACAGGCGGGTGGGTGAAGTATTTGATCTACGCGTGGTTGCAATATTAACTGTCTATCGAGTTCTGTCACTCTTCGTGTTTTGAATAATCAAAAAACGTTGTTCAAATTCGAAATTTTGGGAACCGAGCACGGAATTCAAACAATTCAAACAAATTTCCAAGTTCAACTGAGGATTCAAATTTTAAATGCGAGTTCAAAAATTTTCAAAGAAATGTTATGAAATAAAATTATATTCTGAAAGGTATTGCAAAGTCTTGAATTTTAGAAATTTTACAAAAAATTTTATTTGAAGTTTAAAAGGTCCAAATGGATTATTTTTTATAAATAATTTTCTGTCTTCAAAATTTTATAGAATAAAATGTATTTCGATTTTAAACTTGAGCCCAAAATAAAAGTTGTTCCTCTTAAAAATTTCTATCTCTCTGCAAAGTGTCAAAATTTTTGGAGCTCGAAAAGTATGGATTTCAAAGCAAAACAACGAGCAGCGCAGAAAATCAGAAAAATTCAGGAAAAAGAAAAGGCAGCGTGGGTCCCGTGTGACAGCCGCACTGGTGCCTCTTCTCCTACCTCCAGCTGCCACGAAGCCGTGCAGGTGGCAGCTCCGCGCGCCCCCTTGCCCGCATGCTAGCGGCGAAGATAGGGACGTGTCCCTTCTTTCAATGCGCGTGATCAATGCCTCTCCCGGTCGGCGCACTTGTCTCTCTTCCTCCCTCGTTCTCTTCAGACGCCATCTCTTTCTCCTCGGCCACCACCACGAGGAGCCTGCTTCCAAGCCGGCTCTAGCCGTTCCGCTCCGTGGAGAAGCTGTGCCAGGACCCGCTGAAGCCTCCCGTGGACTCACTTCTGCAACCCTCTGTGATAGATCGCCCCGTGAAGAGACGATCCATCGACTTCTAAGATCTTATCGGGTGTCACTCCACGAAGAAAAAAACAACAGTACAACTTAATTACGATAAAATATAAACAAATTATTCATTAAATTTATAAAACAAAGATTTTAAAGGTGCGAAAGCGATAACCTGAAATAAACTATTAGGGAATCTTGAAGTCTAAGCAAAGAATGCATCTGAGCCCATACGATGCATCTTCTAGCAGCACACACCAACAACACAATGCGGCGAGCAGGACTTCTATTGGAATTGTAGAAAGAAAAAGAGTCACACCTACAACAAAATAACAAAGAGCCAAACTCAAAGCATTCAAATGCTTATCAAGTCTTACCCGTCAACATGACCAACTACAGCCGACTCCGAGGAGTATAATAAAGCTGACTCACATGGGATAGCTGTTTGCAAAAACCAACACTAAAAGTGAATCTTTATTTTCAAGTTTTAGCAGTAAATTAAGTGTAAGAGAAAATAAATTTAATTTGCACTATCAACTACCACAATCATGGTTGCCAAACAATTTATAAATATACCAGACAAATCATATTAACATCCTCATTCATTTCTTAATCCACTTCTTACTACAATGTGGTGCACTGAAACAAGTAGTACTTGTTACTGTAAAAAACAACGATTATAATCGATTTACATCCAACTGGAGAAACCTGATTATATGACATGTATGCACTTCTCAAAAGCCGCATGTGGCAACCTTTCACAAAACTACCTCATTGTCGATCCACTGCTACCAACTTGGGCAAAAGAGACTACACGCAATCCACGTCCGAACGTGATTCATGAAGTACTACCCTTTTTGCTATCTCTCCCCTTAGTGGCTTCAAAACCAGAGGTAGCGTCACGTTCGTACAATGCTGCATTCAAGTTACATCGGTTTTTTAAGTCCCACGTCCCCAATATGTAATCAATACTGTTCAAACTTACTCAAATAGGACCGACAACGGTACAGTCCTTAACCGATAAAGACAGAACTATAACACATTGGCCACATTGGCCATGCGTCCGTAATGAAAACATGCCGTGTTACAACCTAGTTCTCTGCCCGGCTCCAATTTATCATTTCATATGATTTCATAACCAACCTCATTATTTCATACCAAAATTGCAAATAAGAGGTGATAACCTATATCTCGCGAGTGAAGTCCTCGTTCACTCGACTTCTACCGTTAACTGCAACTTAAAGCGTAGCTGTACACTGGGTTGACTATACTAAACACACTTAACATATAGGTAATAAAATACCTATCATGCAGTCTATGGTTTCAATCAACTCCTAAACCCTAATGCTACTAACCATACAGTGATAAACTAAAAATATTAAAAATAGGATTAATGAACCGAAATTTGTCTGAGCTTTGCTCAAAGTTAGTTTCCTCAACAAACAGAATGTCGTCGAACTCCTCCTCAGTTGGCTCGGCTCCTAACAATAAATGATATGCATAAGTGCCGAAATATGCATAGCTTTTTATTTTCAAGTTAGCTCGACTCCTAACAGATATGCACAGGTGCCGAAATATGCATAGCCTTTTATTTTCAAAAATGACTTAGTAAATTTAGTTATAAAACTCTTTTTAAAATGTTTTTTTGAAAACAAAATGCCATCTTGGAGTTTCTCACAAAATCAAAGGGGTTTGAATAAATTTTTGACAAAGTTTTAAGATTTACTTAAATCATATAGATTTATAATGATTTAAATACCATTTAAACACAATAAAATATTTAATAAAATTATTTGTGACGAAATTAAATATGAAACTTTTCTAAAAATAAATTTTAACTAAATAAACAGAAGAGTATATTTTCTAGGATTTATTAAAATCAAATAAATTTATAATGAATCAAATAGTGTTTAAACAAAATATAACATTTATAAAAATTATTTTTGATGAAAATAAATATGAAAATTTGCAGAACCAAAAGGTTTAATTAAAGACACAGGAAAGTGAATTTTCCAAAGTTTTATTATGTCAAGGAATAATGATAATGCATTAATGAATTTTTATGTGATCTGAATTAAATAAATTATTTTCATGCATAAAATAAAAATCTGTTAGGTTCAGAATAAAGTTTTGGTTGAGAGAATCCTAACAAAATTGAAGTGAAATGAACTTACTGTGATTTTTACAAGATTAAATGATATTCTGGACAATTAAATAAATACTTTCAAAAATAAAAAGATTTCCCGCCTCTGAAAATGTGGCCACACCATGGGCCACACGGTTGCTACAAAGGATCCCGTGTAGCCACACGAGATCCTAGCTGGCCGGTGCACGCGGCGGCTTGTCAGAACCAGGCTGCCGGCGGCGAATCAATCCCGCACCTGCACCAAAATGCTCCTCACAACCAAAAGAGCTAACTGGGATGGTCGGCGAGGTGAGGCTCTCACCGGAAAGACACCGGCGTCGAGCGGCGGCTCAGACGGAAGTTCGGCGACGCGAAGAGCTCGATACAGACGATGAGGATTGACAAAATCTGAACTAACAGCTTCACTTGAACGTGCCGAAGGCCGGCGTGGTGGTCGTCGACGCAGGGCAAAGCCGGATGGCGGAGCTCGTCGTGGAGGTGGGTCGGCCTTCCGAAGAATGGCGGCGAGACGCTGAAATTCCTGCGCCATGGTGATGAAATCAACCAAAAGATGAGTTCTCAAGGTGCTCCAGTGAGATAGAAAGATGAAACCTGCTCAAAACGGGGAGGTGCTCGCAGGAGACCTGCAAATCCAACGGGAAGTCGGCGGGGTCCTGAAAATCCGATTTTTGGGAGAACTCCTAAAATCCTTCCGTTGCTTGCTGAGAAATTGCGAAGAAACTCGGTTGTGGCGAGAGGAGGTCTTGGGCTTCCTATCCCGCACGTTTGGTTGGCTTCAAATCGTCCTGCAGAGGCCGGCGTTGAGCTCGTCGGATGGCAACAATGGCGGGCACCCGTGTGAGCAAGAGGGAGATGAATATACTGGGAATGGGTAATGAGAAGGCAGTACTTTCGAGCTTATCTACGCATGGCGGAGCTTATCCGCAAGCAGCTGCATGTCCTCTCCAGGGCTGCGCTGGCTGGCCAGGGAAGAAGAAAAGCGGTGCTGCAGAGATGAAAGCGGTGGTGAGGCTGTCCTGTGGGCCCATGTGATTTTTCTTTTTCCTGTTTTCTTCCATCTCCAAAAATCTGCACTGTTTTAGGTGCTAAACGCATATCTCACGAGCTCAAATTCTTATAAAATTTTACAAACATGTTTATCTCTTTAAAATGAACAACTTTGCTTTTGGGGTCATGTTCAAATTCGAAATAAATGAGGTTTTATAAATTCAGAAAGAAAGTCAACCCTTTAGAAATAAACATTTATTTGGACTCTTTAAACTCTTACATAAAGCTTTATAATTTTTTTTCTAAATTCAAATCTTGAAAAGAATTTTTGAATAAAAAAATTATTTCACATATTTTCTCTGAAAAGTTTTGAATCTCCGTTTTAAAATTATGAATTTGAACCCAAATTTTGAAATTTTAGCTTGCATTTATTTGTTCCCTTTTTGGAGCTAAATAAAATTTAAAACTTTGCATAGTTATAACTCTTTTCAAGAGAAACAACTTTTATTTTGGGCCCAAGTTCAGAATCAAAATAAATTTTATTCTATAAATTTTAAAAAATAGGAAACCAATTAAAGAAGGAATTTCATTTGGGCCTTTTGACCTTTTGCATAGAATTTTACAAAATTTTCTAAAATTCAGGTCTTTTCAAAACCTTATAAATGAGATTTTTATTCGCAACATTTCTTTGAAAATTTTTAAACTTGAAGATTTGAAATTTGAATTAAAAATTGAACTTGCTTGAAAAGTTCAGAATTAATTGAGCTCGGATTCCATAATTTCAGACTTGGACTGCTTGACTTCTTTATTCAGAAACACAAAGTGTTACACCCTCGCTCCGGATTGCACTGATTTCGGTTTTTCCCCAAATCAGGAGCTTCGACCATCGCCGGTCGGTTTCCTTCAAAATCCGGCAGTCCGGTGAGTTGTCTCCTATTCCCCCCCCCCCCCCCCCACGCTGTCGGCTCCCTTATTACCTGGCGCGGTGACAAGTTCTCGACTGGATTTTGCGCCTTTTTTGCAAAAAGATCGAAGCTTCCGCGACCGCCGGCCACCTGAACCTGCGACCTCGCCGTCGACGCCCCTGTTCCAGGACCCCTCGATGCCGACATCATCCGTGTCGTCCTTCCTCGCGCCACCCGAAAGTTGTAGGTGCAAGCCGTTTGGCTTCTCGTCATTCGTGCCAAGTGCAGTCCGTCACCGAATGTCTCTTCGGCCGTCTTTCTCGTCGCCAGCACAGCTCCGGTGATCTCCTCCACCTGTCAACCTCTCTGCTGGACTTCCCACGTCGCAATGGTCTTTCTGAGGCCAGAAACTCCGAGTTTCAGCCCCGGGCAGCAGCTCCGGCAAGCCGCGCCGCCGCACCAGCAGGCCGCCGCGGCAGGCCCGCCTCCCTCTGTGGGATCTTTTGCGACCGACCGATCCTGTGCGGCAGATCCCATGGCCACCTTGTGGCTTCTCCCGAATGGGCCGGGATTTTTGACGTGGCCCATCAGGTGCAGCCCAAATCAGTGCCCCACTGTGCGGCTGGCCCATTTAGGCTGGAGTTTTGTTTAAATGCGAATTTGTTTATTTAGTTAACAAAAAAAGGTTTAATTTTATAAAATTCATAGAAACTTCATTTTAGCTCCTAAAATATGAAATAAATTTTGTTAGAATCCTCTCAACTAGAAATATATTTTGATGCTAACCAATGTTTATTTTATGCATAAAACTAATTTAATTATTTCAGATCATTAAATAATTCATTAATGAATTATCATTATTCCTTGACACGATAAAATTTTAAAAAATTTACTTTTCTATTTATTTAGTACAACTTTCTGGTTCTACAAAGTTTCATATTTATTTTCATCAAAAATAATTTTATAAACGTTATATTTTTTTAAACACTATTTAATTCATTGTAAATTGATTTGGTTTTAATAAATCCTAGAAAATATACTCTTCTGTTTATTTAGTTAAAATTTATGTTTTAGAAAAGTTTCATATTAATTTCTTCAAAAGTAATTTTATTAAATATTTTATTGTGTTTAAATGTTGTTTAATTCATTATAAATTCATTTGATTTCAATAAATTCTGAAAAATTGCAAAAATTAGTTTATAACCTCTCTGATGTTTTGGACAAATTAAAGTACACATTAAACCTTTTAAAATCTTTATAAATGAATTTGGTAACCATATTTACTAGTGTTCTTTTAAAAATCATTAAGAAACTATGCATACTCCAGCACTTGTTCATATCATTTCATGTTAGAAGCCGAGCTAATTGAGAAGGAGTTCGACGACGTTCCATTCGTCGAAGAAGCTTACTGTGAGCCAAGCTCAGGCAAGCCCGGTGCATTAATCTTATTTTAATATTTTCCTTTTATCACTATATATGGCTAGTACTGTAATGTACATCAGGTTTATAGGAGTTGATTAAAACCGTAGACTGCATAATAGCTCCTTCAACCTATGTTAGCGTCCTTGTACGAACTCCATGTAGAGCTAGGCTATGAGTTTTTGTTATCGGTAGAAATTGAGTGAATGGGAACTTCATTCGCGAGATATAGGTTTTACCTTTGGCTCAAAAGTATCACATGCTTTGATGAGGTTGGATTATACTTAGCCTGAAAGGTTGATGTTGGTTATAAATTCACAAGAAATGATAAGTTCAGACCGGACAGGAAAGTATAGGTTGACAACAGGAAGAGAGTCCTAGTTGCGATAGCCCTGTCTGTGTTGGTTAAGGATTGTACCGTTGTCGGTTCTATTAAGCAAGTTTGAACAGTACTAATTATATACTGGATATATGACCCAAAAAACTGATGTAGCCCAACGTGCATAGTGACCGGACGTAACCCAACCTCTCTTCTAGAGATGATTAAAAGGGAGAGCTTTGAGGCTAGCCACAGATAGACCCGATGAGGTTATGCTCAGGAGATGTGAGCATCGGACTGGTACTATGTATCATTAGCGTGAAAAGTTGCTATGTGCGGCTTCCAAAAGTGCGTATATGTCGTGTAATCAGGTTTCTCCAGCTGTATGTAAATCGATTCGAATCGCTGTCCCTCACAGTAACGAGTACCACTTGTTTCAGTGCGCCACATCGTAGCAAGAAGTGGATTAAAAAATGAATGAGGATGTTAATATGATTTGTCTAGTATATTTATAAATTGTTTGGCAACTATAATTGTGATAGTTACTAGTGCAAATTAAATTTATCTTCTCTTACACTTAATCTACTGCTAAAACTTGAAAGTAAAGATCTACTTTTAGCGCTGGTTTTTGCAAAAGGTCAGCCTTATCATACCTATTAGAGTCGGTTATAGTTGGCCATGTTGACGGGTAAGACTTGTTGAGCATTCGAATGCTCAGAGCGGGGCTCATTGTGGTTTTGTTTTGCATGTGACATTTCTTTCTCTTCTCTGGACTAACCGACAGGAGCAACCTCTGAGGGTGGCTATGTCCGTTGGGAGCCCTGCTCGCCGCGCTGAGCTTTTTGTGTGTTGCTAGAAGAAACATTGTATGGGCTCGATGACATCTTGTGCTTAGTATCTAGGAGACTCTAGTAGTCTTTAAATAAGGTGAACATTTTCGCACTTTTAAAAACTCTGGTTTGTAACTTAAACAACCATTTGTATTATATTTTTATCATGCTTGAGTTGTAATGTTAGTTTTCGCTTCGCAGAGTGATTGTATTATATTTTATCATGCTTGAGTTGTACTGTTGGTACTTGCTTCGTTGAGTGACACTCGATAAGATACTGAAAGTTGATGGATGTCTCTTTCGAGGGAGCGGTCTGTCACAAGTACTCTCTTCATTTTTAAATTAATGTCGTCGTTGAATTTTAACATCAACTTTCATCATTTATCTTATTTAAAAAATAGTTCAAAATTTCATATATTTTATTATAATCTTTTTATTACCAAATGTCTTTGAAATATGTCTTATAATTTTACGTATTTGAACTAAATTTTTGAATAACACAAATGGTAAAAAATGATGTTAGAAATCGACGAAGTGAGTAATGTTTTCACAAAGATGTGTGAGCCGAGATAAAACAGTGCGTGAGGCAGTGTTTTGTTTTCCTTCAGAATTCACTGCGCGAAGCTTGGTGGAAGAGACCATATTGAGCCTCAAGTTGGAGTAGCAGCTACCTCTATCGTAACCACCTACTCATATGATACATCCACTACATTTCTTCTAACAAAATGAAGTGGTAGCTCTCAGACTTTTGTGTGCTTCAAGCGAGCAGAAGCCGAAAACAGGCTCAATTTCCTTTATCTAAAAAAAGCTTTTGACTTTTGCTATGCTACTTAATTGGAATGTCTTTAGGTCATGCTTGAGTTGATGTCAAATCATGATTTTTGTTTTTGAGCTGCAACAATATGACCGCGTAACGAACATGAAATTTTCTGGATGATCATTCTCAACTTTAAAATGGCTACATGAATGCTTAAGCTTATGTGCTGCTCATCGAAGTAAAAAATAAAAACAAATAGCAAAACATCATTTCAGACAAGACTTGGGGGCCCCGCTCAGCAAGTAAACAGGGTTATACCAGTTAAACAGCAAAATGACTGATAGAAACTGGAGTCTGAAAACTCCTTTCTGATGTCACCGTTGACTTTTAAATTCAATTTTGATCATTCGTCTTATTTAAAAAAAATTTGATAAATTTCATATATTTTGATATAATTTAATTTATCATTAGAGTTATTTGAATCACAACTTAAAATTTTTCACATTCGAGTAAATTTTTTTAATAAGACGAATGGTCAAAGTTGATCGTAAAAGTCAATGACGACATCAATTTAAAAACGGAGAGAGAACGGAGGGAGTATGTATTAGCTCCAATACATCATCACTAGGAATACTCATTTACGCACACCAATAAAAAGCAGAAAATGCACATGAACGGCCAATTCACAAAGCAACCTCTGTAGCGCAGGGTCTATGCTGGACCCTTGGATAAATATACTCTATACAACTCGAGAAAAGTTTAAAGAAGACTACCAGAAGCATATTTGGAACATGGAAATGCTGCAAGGAACGGTCTCTCATGTGCCAATAGAACCAACTGTAAAATGTGCAATCGTCATAGCTTGATTGCTTCATTCGGATCCGTCCTTCAGAAAAGGTCGGCTTTCTTTTTCTGCAACTCTTGCTTCCATCTTGGCTGCTCATAGAATTCCTCTTTTGTCATGCCAAAAACGGTCTGGAATTCGCTGTCGGATAAATATGTCTGCAGAAACAAAGATAGCTGCTGAAATCATTTAAACATAGGGCACAGTAAAGGCAACAAAGCAATAACTGATGAAACCTCTAAAATTACTTAAGTGGTACTCCCATCGGTTCAAAAAGAAGGTCGTTTTAGACAATGCTTTGGTCAAACATTAGGAATATAAATTACAAATAAGTTTTAACTTGTTAAATTTAGGAACATAAAAATTATATAATTAGATTTGTCTTGAAAAGTACTTTCATAAAAGTATAAAAATGTTCTTTTTTAATAAATATTTTTATAAAAAATAGAAGTCAAAGTTATGTTTTGGAGACCATGTCATTGTCCAAAACGACCTTCTTTGTGGACCGGAGGGAGTATAAGCTTGGAAAACGTAGGTAAACCTTTTTAAACTGGAGGCAAATGAGGGACATGCAAAATAGAATACTGGGACAGAAAGTGTCAAAGTTTTCCTTTAGGTATGTGCAAGAAGTATTTTTTAGTCCCTTTCCACGATATGAAATAACAAATCGAGGCAATTTTTATTTCATGGATGCAGTGAAATAGCAAACCTCTCTGCTTTTGTAGTCTATCCCACTAACAGGGTAGGTGGACTTTGATATCAAGCGGTCATAGCTAAAGGTTGTTTCTCCTCCATTTTCATTAGCAGTTTCTTCCTGTGAAACATCAGGCTCGGTGCGGCCTTCTCCTTGGGCATCTTGGTCATTAAACTCTTCTGCTTCATATTTAGGAGACGCTTCAGTCTTCTCAGAATCTGAATCAAGGGAAGGTTTTAAGCTTTGGCATCATTCAAACTAAGTTAAAAGACAGGGCACGAATCATGAAATACTTCTAGAAAAAAGCAACTTAACTATCCGATATGAATTAACAGAGTTACTGTCCTGAAGGAAATCATCTGGGAGATTCAGACATGTTCCTAGGATCCTAGTGATATTGATATCCTCGTAAACATCAAAGGGCAAATCGATTTTAGGCTGCCCAGTCTTACCTTTGCGCAGGCTTTGAGAAGATCCCTCTGCAGTCAAAACGTTGGACAGAGCCGCGACAGCAGCGGCTCTTTGAGAACCTTGACCTGAGCGAGACTGATTCTGTGGGCTGCTGGGTTTTGACGACGGGTTAAGTGCAGAGGTCAAGGCAGCCATGGCTGAAGCACGCTGAGTTGGTCCACCATCGCCTGCGCTTGTGGGCTGCTCATTCGACTAAAAACACCAAGTATAGAGTGAGCAGAAGAAAGTATTTATGATTATTATGCTCGGGAAGGAAATTATTAGTGATACCTGTTTCCCTTGGGAAGATGGGTTTAATGCAGATGAAAGAGCTGCCAGTGCTGATGCCCTTTGAGTTGGACCGCCATCACCTGAGCTCTTACTTCCACCCTGCAAGCAGTTAAAACTCTGCAGGTTGCTACAAATTGAATCCACAAATTTGTGTTTCAACTATCTACTTTTGGGCCTATTGGCATTATGAGGGAAGGATACTATGATTTATAATTTGGAAATTGAGGAACAAAAGAAGACTTACTTCCGAACGCATTCCAAAAAGAACTGAGAGTTTCTTCTCAAATGAATTCCCATGAATCTGTTTCAAGGAAATTTATTGTGACACAACCTAACAATTCAAGGAAAAAAGAGGTACGACCAGAAAAATACATCATAGTAAAAGTAATGACTACCCAATTTACTCTTCAAAAATACCTCAATTCGTTATAAAATAAGAAACATTTTCAATTTTTATATAATTTATTTTAGGACGCCATAAATATAGTTATCCTCAAAATTGGGTAATTCATCTCCCGGGGATAAATATTTTTACCTTGCAAACTTTTGACTTCAACAAATATATAGAAGAATCATGGTAACTAGTTTCCTATCTTTGCAACTCTAAGCAACTTGCCATACAAGCAATGGTATATGTTCAGATTCTGCTATTCTCTACTTCGGAATGTCGAAATTTGGAATAATCTTGTCCAGCCTTCCTAGGCCATAAAAATGACATATATCGAGCAATATAACTTAAGGGAGATTTGTCTACAGGACACCAGGTTTAAAAATCCTTGTTTGTAGCACACCAGGCGGTGTGCTACAGACAGTATATATCAAAGAGCATACCACGGATCGTGTGTTGTCCCAGGTGAAGTATGCTCTGAAGAAGCAAGGTTCGTTCCCTTCAATGACTTTGTAGAGAGGCACATCAGAGGCAATGCCTTCAAAGGTTACTGCATGTTCAACATATTCCTGCGAGGGAAGAAGTTATTTCGATGAGTTGCCAATAGTGATTAGTGATATAACTCAAACAAGCAAGATGCTTATTCCATATATTACCTGGCCAATATCAAACGCCTTCTGTTTCTCTTTTGTCTCCACACACTGACCTATCCAAATAAATACCTCGGCGTGTGTATCAAGAATCATTATGTCTTCTGTAAGCAAATCATCTTGTGAAAAATTGAAAACTTCAGTAACCTGCATACAAGCAAAATTTTTAAAAGTTGTAAATATTGGCGGGACATGACAGTTTTAGGTCACAGAAATACAGCAACAAACCTCCAGCTTCCCTGATGAACACGATGACAACATCGCGCATGAAACATAAAAGGAATATAAATAGCAGTTAGGGTACACCCGTAAAGCATAAGAAACATATAAGGATTTGACTGCTACCAACCGTTCACATGGGAGAAAGTATACAAATGAGGATCTCTAATGACGACATCTTGTACGACATTTCTGTTTGTATAATTTTGCTTTCCACCAATTGCAGACCAAAAAGTAGAGCTTTCTGTTCCCTCCTTGCAATGTTTGACAGCAACACCAGGCTGTTAAATTGGTACAGGTAATCTTAGTTAGTTATAATGTCCAGGATAGGAAAATATGAAGTGATTTTAGTTTTATCAGAGCAAAGTATTTTGGAGAAAGGAGAATTTGGACACCAACATAGTTCTTTAATTTGTGCGTGTGCTCCAACATTTACGAGATGAAAGCAGTAATATTTTTAATAGTATGTATTAACTGGATGAAAAGGGAACATAAGAGTCGATTAAAGTGTTCCATACCTTCAGAAACTCAGCAACTTTTGTAGCCCATTGTTGCTGTTCAAAAGAACTTGAATTGCCAATCCACGTAAACAATAACTTTCCAGATTGCAAAACAAAACACTCTGTTGAACTCAAGGATGTTGAGACCTAGAAAACGAAGCAGTAAGTTGAATTGAGCAAAAATTTGGAGGTCAAGTTTTTTATAGTTCAAGTTTTTGTTAGCCATACAAACAAAGCAGCTTGCATCTAATCTTTATGTTAGTCCACGCATGATGATAAAATCATTGCAAAAAATAATAAGAATGCTATTAGTATAAAGGTTCGTTATACTTCCACAGTTCCACTCTTTATACAAATGCAATTGAAATATATTTTCTGAAACTTTCCCATAGCTTCAAGGGTTAATAGGAAATATGCCCTAGCTTCAAATGTCTTGAGTAGTTGAGTTTTTTTTTCTCGAATGCGTAGGAGATCTACGCATCATGCCATTAAGAAGAGGGAAAAAGTCCGAATACAACAAAAAGGGGGGTTATAGTCCCCCACCCCCTAGAGTCCAAACACACACAGAAAAGCAACAAATAACACAGCATCTGGGCTGACCATATGCGCCACCAACTGAACAAACTAGAACTATGGCATTAACCCAAAGGAAGGCAACGACCGGGAGATCAACTACTGCAGTCGTGCAGCCCCTGAGACCTAGAAAAAGATATCGTAACTAAGACTTTGCATGCTCACTTCGAAGCGAATGGATTCTAGGCTTGAGCAATAGTGCTGAAGTATTATGGAATATTTCTCTCATTTTAGCTTAGATTTAATAAGAAATTGTCTGATGAATGAAACTTAATGAATGCTGATGTTTAAAAATCTTGATAAGAACAGGTGGAGCTCAAAAAATACCGAATCAACTTGAAGGGCTTTGTTGTTATGAACCGATGTTCCTGAAATTCTAACAAGAGCGATGCCATCAGCAGAATATGTTTCATCCGTTAGACCCTTTTGTTCAACAAATTTCTTGTATCTAGAACTGATACCACCCTGTGTGATTTGACAGATATAATTATCTGTTAACTTATGAAGTGGTGTTGCAAACAATTCTTCAGTTCTATTGATGAATTCACTATTAAATGCCGGCCAGCACTAATTTGTCATGCACATAACACAATCACAGTGAAGACTGTACCTTCAGAATAATCATTGGTTGGAATAGAGCAACAAACTGTGGCGGCTCTTTCCCTTGATAAATACAACCCTATATTAAAGTAACCAAAAATGAAACTCTTCAATAGGAAAAGTAACTATGGAATGTATCATCGAGTAATGGTTATAGTACCAGCACAGGTCTTCCTTTCAATGAATTCCAAATTGTATTCGAAGTTTGAAAAGCCGTCGCTTGATCTTCCTACATATTATATAAACAAAGGCTAAGTTCATGTACCAAAGCATAGTCTTATAGAAAGTGAGTTACTTCGTCACATCTTAAGCATGTGTGTGTATTGAATTAATGATAAAATTAACAAATAAAAATTACCGATGAACTATCTTTCCCAATCCAGTAAGTTAGATAGAACTCTTCTCTTTTGTCACCAGAATGATATGTATAGAGAACAACATAACAATCTCCACTATAAAATTTTCCAAGCTCTTCCTTTTCAAGAGCAGTCTTACCACTTCCATTAATATACCAAACCTGCATGCAAATTTTCTTTATGGTTTCGTTTTCCATTTTGGCATCCCTTTTCATGCCTACAATATATGAATGTTAATCATCAAGATGGTGTTCAGAAATACCTCAAGCTTTCCACCACTTTCTAACAGAGGAGGAACTTCGTCGCATACTGGAGCACTGCTTTTTGATGTTACTTTGACATCACCTTTCTTCTTCAATAATGCTACATAAAACTGTATGTTATTGAGAATTATATAAGATCAATTTTTAAATCCTGAAAAAAAGAATATATAAATATTACCTGCAACTTTTCCTCGCCCTTCATCAACACTGGCACTCCCTGCCACATTGCTTACTGGCCATGATTCAAATTTAGATTTGAATGTTTGATTCTCATAACCTTGAATCACTTGAGTTATTCTTGTCGTCTTTGGCCTATTTTGTTTAAGAATGAATTCCTACAAGAGAATCATTGAGATACCATACATAATTGAACAGGGCGAAAATTCACGAATGTCGAATTGTAAGTTTACCTCAACTGCTGCGCTGGCAGATTTTCTATCCTCTACTTGGGTTACCCGACCAACCCAGACAAATAGCTCAGCCCCACAGTCAAGTAAGAAACATTTAGTGTTCTCTAGAATTGATTTTGTAATAACAGTGTCTTCCAACTTCAATTGGCCATTATTGATACTGCAAATATAATAATTAATGGTATGACACATTAATTGAATAAAAAAGATATAATTGGACCACAGGTAAACTTTAATCCAAATAGCAATAAGACATAAACAGAGTGTAACACTGCAATCGGCTTTATGGACTACCAGAATTACAAAACCAGAGTGGATATATACAATGGACTAGCAAACCCACCATCTAAGATTTTGAGCTGCCCTGAATTGTAATTAAAACCATTGGGACAAGTAACAAAATATGAAGAAGTATGCTATTGATTTAGAATAAATTATAAAACAAATTCAAATACATTTAGAAACAACTAGTATAATATTATTATTTTTGACAGAGAAACCACAACAGGGGAGACCGCCATAGTGAAGTGTCCAGTGAAGCTTTATTGAAACTGAAGAGATAAATAAAAACTTACAGGGCAAAATACAGAAGGCTCAAGGTGCGCCCCCAAAAAAGAGAACTAAACACAAAAAAGAAGGTCACCAACTAGGATTTAAAAGCGAGGTATAATATTACTTTGTGAGTAACCAGTTTTTTGTGTCGGCTATCAACGCCCTTTTTTTTAGATAATGGAAAACAATAGTTCCAGCCTTGGTCTCAAAAGAGATTACGGCCAAAGCCCTTTTATATGGGCTTCGTGATATACCAAATGCATTCTAGATCCATCTTCTAATCTGGCCATCACGGAGCCTGCTGGTTGTGGACTTCCCTGTCACCGAGTTGATTCAACCCCAAATCGGGACTCGTCGTCGCCAATCGAATTAGAGGGATGGCCAGTACAAAACTGATGTCGGGAAAAACATCCAGTACAAACTGATGTCAGGAACATCAATTCCGAAAAGAGGGAGTGCAAGGAAGTCTCACAAGTTGTTTGGAACATGTTCAGAGAAAAGTAGTACGTCTATGCATATTTAAAATCAGAACGTTAAAGTTAACTACTCCTCCAGTTTTCAATTTTGACGTCGTTGACTTTTGACATCAAGTTTGACCATTCCTCTTATTCAAAAAAAAATTTCAAATGTGTAAAATCATTAGCGATAAAGCAAAAAATTATAACAAAATATATTATATTTATCAGAATTTTTTGAATAAGATGAATGGTCGAAGTTGATATTAAATGTCAACAGTGTCAATATTTTAAAATCGGATGGAGTACTTGCATATGCAGAGAAATATATACCTGTAGAGCTTTGGTGGTGTAGTTTCAAGAACAACATCATCATCACTAATAGCCTTTTTCCCTAATGGTGCAAAACCACCAAAAATGACCCAGAATTCACCTGAATCTGACTCTGCTTGCAATTTTCCATCATCTAATATTTACAGAGGAGAAAAACGTGTAAGTTAGAGTTTTTGTGTTCTCAACGTATGAAGTTTAGGTGCTGCTCCTCTCACCAACAATTGCAACATCACACACGCCGTCATGGTACTTCTCCTTTAAATGTTGGATCACTTCCAAAGATTTGGCCCTCTCTTGAATATTGGAGTTAGCACCATTGAATTGATATATTTTCTTTTCGGTGTCCAAGATAAACACGTCATCATGGTTCAACGACGAACGAGCAAAGGGAACCTAAACAAGGAGGTCATTTAGGGTTTAGGGAAAGGACTGACATGAATAGTTAATTAAACATGTATATGAAGGAAGGAGGTGAGAAGACAGAAAATGCACCTCTTTCATTCTGACAACTCTCTTCCCTTTGCAAATGTATAACCGTGTTTCAAACTTCTCCTCTTCTGGTTTTTTAAACCCAGAAGCAAAACCTCCCTCCATAGGTATGATGCACGGCTTGAAATACGATAGGAACTTATCAGATTCGTAGCCTTGTGGCTCCCTGTGCTGTACCGCACGACCACCAAGCATGGTGTCAAGTTCAACTGTCTTGATTGCTGCAGTTCCAGCTTCATCCTGAATAAAAATATATCAATAAGTAGCTAGGCATGAAGTGTCATTTTTGTAGCAAAGAAAAATTGAGGTGTTATAGAAAATGTACTACCTGGCTAGAATCCTTCCCAATCCAGAAGTGGATGTCAAGAAGATAAGCACCCCCTTTGTTACAGGTCGTCTGTAATGACGAAAAGATACATCTTATAAACAAATTTGTAAAATGAGATATGCACTTGTCTCTTAGAGAGGAAGGAATGAAACTGTACCTGTAGAACTATATATGAATCTCCACAATAGAATTTACCATAGTTTGATTTTGGCAGAGGAACCGGCTTAAAATCTTCAATTCTCCATATTTCTGTACCTCTGTATTGCTGTTAAGGGAAATAAAACATACTCTAAAGAGAAAAGCGGGGCCTTCCCTGTAACAAAGAAATAATAAGCAGCTAAAAACTGAAAGACCAGCGGCCTGTTTTAAGACATCTAGATAAAGGATACGGCTTCTGGCCAGCACCTTGAAATGCAGGCTCAAGCACCGCTTTTGAGTTTGGCATTTGTGCAGAGAGGCAGACGCTTCACACCCTTGTACGAGGCCAGGGAACTGCAAAAGTAAATATAAAATGTATCCTTTGTTTGAAAACGTTGGAGTATTGCAGAAATTCAACATGCATAACTATTTGCCAACAGAGTTGTTCTCAGTTTTCGCTACAAAGCTCAAATATATGTATCTGTCTGATGATTTAAATCTTCCGATTAATGCGTAAACTCCCTCTGTTTTCAACTTGTTAGGACAAGAATTCTAGTTTGAATTTGAACAGAAATTACTGTAATAACAACGCCAATTTAAGAACAGACGAAGGTAACGATCGATCACCACGGCCGGCGGCATGCATTGGCATCGCAGCTGGAAAACACGCGGTGATCCGATCCGAACCGCCGGGTGGAAAAATCATAGTACGACACGGCGAACTGGGGGCGAGAAACGTACGTGTGACGAGCCGGTGCGGCCGGCGGCGGGCGGGATCGATCGGGTTGCGGCGACGCGCGCGTCCTGCCTGTGAGTGATCCGCGACCCTTAGCTCGCTGCCCCTCTCGGAACGGAATGCCGCGCGCTCGCGCTTGCCGGATTTGAAGAGGGTTCGAGGCGGAGGTCCTATTTGTACGCGCCTCGGCCACGAGCGGCGGGGAGGGATAGCCGGCTGGTTGCAAGCAAACCCAGCGAGCGCGCGACCTTGTAGCGCCCGCGCTTCCCAGGTCCTGTCTAAAAATTGCCCAAGCACCATCGTACCCCCTTCCTGCCGCTCCTCCTCCGCCAGCTCCGTCTCCGCGTCCATGGGCGTGTCTTCCCACCGCAAATGTCATCGTGGAGCTTTGATCGATGATGGTATCTGTTGCTGTACATGCTAGGCCTGAAAATGGCCGAAGAAAATGAATTGGATTTGGATTGAACTAAATGTCTAATCATCTTTAACAAAAATTTAATAAGAATTAATTTAATTTATGAAATAGCTCACGGACCGAGTTCTTTTATCATCTTTACCTGCACGTGTGACCAGCAGAGGTAGATTGTATATTATTGATGAGCTATATTATCACAAAACATTACTTTTTGGAGCTATATTATCACATTACACAAGGTGCTGGCACTTATGGCATATTGTATCAAATTTTAATCTAAAATTTTTCACTTTGCACCAGTTTTTAGTAAAACTAATTTGATACATACCTTTGTGAAATTTAAAATATATCATTCGCGCTCACGTGTCATTCACTTGCAGAGCCACATCTGTCATTGACACATCAATACTATATTTCATAGTTTGCAAAATTGTAATGGCATATATCAAATTCGCCCTTAGTAGTATCGTTGTAAATTACTAAACCAGTTCTACAAACTACAAATTATTGAACGACTGGAATTATTGAATAACCTTTGCAGATTACTGAACTTATTGATATTGAATGGCTAAATTTTATTGAATCACTTCTACTGCTTACTAAAATTACCAAACGATAAAAAATTATGGCACCAATCTACTTAAACTTGTTGAAATTATTGAATGATTGAAAATTATTGAACCAATTCTAAAATTTACTTAGATTTACTAAAATTATTGAGCAAACCTAAATTAGTGAACAAGTTTTGTAGCTTACTGAACAACTAAAATTATTGAACTAATTGTAAAAGTTACTACTTCTAATGATCGAAAATTACTAAACCAGTTCTGCAGCTCACTAAACTCACTGAATGACTGAAATTACTAAACAGATGATAATAGAAATGCTAAATACTAAAAAGTGAAAACTTTTAGGTTAAAACCTGATGCA
>BCLG01002971.1:0-49858 GCA_001602295.1 Zoysia matrella
GTGCACCTTCGCAACTAGCGAAGCGACGACCGTTGTTCTACGATCAAAACATGTCATCGGAGAAGCCGGAACAGATCTGAGAGACCCACTGAAGCTGATCAAGAGGGATTTCGGCAACAAGAGGTTCCTGATGGTGTTCGAGGACGTCGACGTGCGCAAGAAGCAGATGCTGGAAGAGCTGCTGCCGAGCCTGAGGTGCAGCGCCGCGAAGGGGAGCAAGATCATCTTCACCACCAACAGCAGGCGTGCCGCAAGCATGGGGACGGTCGAGCCGATCGTACTGAAGGTGTTGCCCCGGCCAGAGTACTGGTTCTTCTTCAAGGCGCACGCGTTCGCAGGCAGAGACGTCGAGGAGAACCCCAGGCTCGTGGCAGCCGGCAAAGCGATCGCGAGGAAGCTGAACGGGTCATTCTTTGGCGCCAAGATCGTCGGAGGATTGCTCAAGGATCACCCAGATCCCAGGTTCTGGTGTAAGGTCTTGAGGAGCAACATCGGAGGCCTGTCTTTGCTCGGCGATGGCATCGCTTACGTTGCGGATTTGGCGGAGAATTTGCTGCCAAGCCATGTTGACATATGCCAAGTAACCGTTTCTAAGGATCGGTTTTCTTCTCAGACAGAACTGGCCAGGTTTCGGGATGTTTGTGAGTGGAAGGCTGCTTCTTTTTCAGACGACTGCCCTGCGAGAGTACTGTTGTGCAAAACAGTGTTGCCGTTCTATAACTATTACCACATGGCTTGGTGCAGTGTAGGCATGGAAAACAGTTGTTCAGTGCTCTCTGGCAATTAGTCTACTGAACTAGTTTTTCTCCAAATATGTACTAGTTTACTTAAGTTGTGAAATCATATCGAAGAAATGTAATGTGAAATTAGGGCTTTTGTTTAATCCACCTTTGTTTTCTTCTGTAGAGTGTCATCCTAAACAGTACTTGTTACGTTCTTAAATTGTTGTTGATAGGACAACAAATCTAATTTATTTTTAATTTGTTTGTCCTAGCGACAACAATTGAAACAAAAAATGAAGGAAGCAACTTTTACTCGGTCCAGTTTTGTTGTCTTGTCTATTTTCTCTACTGTACATGTCAACTTCAAACAGCTTGACCTTGGAATAGTAACGCTCATCGAATTGGAAAGTGCAAGGATACAAAGCGAGAAGGACATATAACAGTTCGGACAAAGAGCGAAAAATTGCAGAATTCTGATTTGTTGCCATTAAAATGAGGATGAATAGCAACGATCCCTGATCGCTATAGCGGCATTAGGATCCGTATATATTGTATGAGTTCAACATACGCGGTTTCTGAATATACGCTATCAAAGTTCAGAATTGGGATATTGCAGAGAAAGCATCACTCTGACAAACATAAACGCATAAAAGAGCCTTCGGGATATTCTGTATTCTAATTTTGTTTTGCATCCTGTCATGGTCATTTCATTCTGCATTTTTTTTTCCAGTTAATAACCGATCCGGTCCCCTAAGAATACCTTGTAAAGTGGGTTGCCGTCTATGTCCATATACCCCATTTTGCAGAATGCAGGGTTTAGCTTGCAAGCCATCCAACCAACCATTCCATTCTCCAGCCCATGTTCCGTCCCATCTCCTGCCCAAACTGTCGCTCCTACGCACACTCAAGTGAAAGCCATATACTACCTCACATGTGCACCTATTCTCACACGCGCCCCGAGTCAGATCCATATATCCTGCTGCGTCGCTTAGAATCCAACCCCTGGAAGTCCACTCTGCCACTCTAATCTATAGTTTCCTTTCCTCGGTCAACTGATCCTCTCTCCACTTCTCTCACCGCCCTTGCAAGATCACCTCATGTTTGACCTTGCAAAGTAGCCAAGCCAACCAAGGGTACAGACTACAGAGGTCACAGAGGCATGAGGTTTCGCAGAGTCAGGAGCTCCAACAAGGGCAGGAAGAGCTACTCTGCTCCACTGCAGAGTGGAGAGAAGAGGATTGATGCAGGAGCTGGCACTAACAGCAGGCAGGTTGCGCCAGAGACCTGCCTTGGAAGCGTCGATTATGGTGAGTAATATTCTTCCGAGCTATTTCTGTTCTTTTTTCTTTTTTTCGAACACGAGTGTTTCTATTCTTCTTTCTCAGTAAATGTTTTGGATATGTGCAAATATCAGCTATCAAGTCTCAAAGTGTTTCCTGCATCTTTATATCATTTATCAAAACTGCCTAGTATGAAGTGTTTTATTCCCAGCTTGCCCTTCAACAGAACAAATAAGATTGTACCTTTTTAACGATAACTGAAAGCTGCTATGGAACCCTTGATCTGCTAGAATAGTCTATAATATTGGTGATTTGGTATTTTGGGATTCCAATGAAAAGTTCAAACCACAAAAACATTGTTCCAATCAAATGACTAAAGCCCTATGCATGTCCTCAAACAACTATGATATCCTTCACAAATTTTGACAACAAATCCCAACAGACTGTACTGCAGTTCGTATCCAATAATGAGCCACCATCGGTGCTTTAGTCATACCATCACCAGTCACAAACCGGCGGCCCTCTCACAACTGTCATTCTGCTAGTATAATTTGATGTATTGTGATATAATCTTCCTCTTAATATTTAAACTTCTGGAAGTTCAAAAAAGCTGTTAATTTCTTCATATTTCAGTCCAGCAAGAAGCAAACTTGATAAAACAGCATAATAACCAGCAAAATTTTAGGTGCATACACAAATAGTGCAGACGTGCTCCATGCCGCAGGACCTGGTCCCCTTATCAATGAAACTCAACCGTCACATTACGCATTTCAGCAGATCGGATGTTGACATTCCTCTGTATCTCTTGATGAAGCTAGAAGGCCTCCCTAACTTTTTGCCCACAAATTGTCCCCGTCAACAGTTGCATCTCATTAGAACTCAAAAAAAAAAAAAAAAAAAAAAAAACAGTTGCATCTCATTATGTTCTCAAAAAAATAAAAAATTGCATCTCATTATGGAATATGATTGCCTCATGCCTGGACGGCTGGACCGCATTCTGATCATGACTTAGTTGTCCGTAGTTTTCTGATCAACAGGTCAGGATTTATCATTATGTCCGAACCTAATCGGAAACATGATCTTGGTGCTTGTAGTTTATCGTATAGTTATCTGACAGAGTTCTGCAGGTAGCAGCATAGATGACACATTCTTTGAAGCGTGTCCCTGGTTAGACTCAGAATGCGACGATGAGTTCTACAGCGTAAATGGAGGTAACTGATGTAAATTCACAAAACCGTTTCAAATAATCCAATTCTTCTCAACAAATCAAACCGTTTCAAGTAATCTGAAATCACTAGTGCTGTTTCATTTCGGCATCATCAGATCTCACTCCAGCCAGATCAATCACGTCCCAGAGCAGCAAAACGACCATACCACCCAGCTCTCCTAAGCTCCCAACGCTCGATGCGATCCTCAAGGCCGAGCCTCTGAAGCCGCCCAAACCGCAGAGGAAGCTCGCGGACCTCCTGCGGGAGTCGCAGGATGAGGACAGCGAGGCCAGGTGCCCCGGCGACCTCTCGAGGGTCGACTCTTTTCGCGCCGGGAAGGAGGCGGGCCGGTGCTGCATGCCACAGTTCGCGCGGGCCGTCAGCTGCTATGGGAGAGGGAGGAGGAGCAACTAGAACGGCAGCTACAGCAGAAGAGATGGCATGGTTAATAGCCTGAACTTGGTTTTCTGAAAACAGAGTTTGTGTATCATGAAATTCTGTTCTATGACTTATGGAACAGTCAGAGTAAATCAGCCATCCAAGTGTATATAATGATGTAATCTATACATGGATGATAATGGTGTTAGAAGGAAGCTAAATACCTGATCAGTGTCAGGAACGGACGAAGTATGAAGGATTTATTTAGCTTCCGGGAACAAGATTGGTAGAACTTTTGCATATTTGTGAAAGAAAGATAAGGTCCAACGACAAACAGTATTTTTAATTGGCAAAGCAAAGTGTTCTGAAAAATGGGACTTGATAAGGAACTGCAGAATCAATATCTGCTAAGTAAATAAGAACTTGAGCAAATCTATGTAAAATGGGTTGTTTATAGATGTATCATGTTTATAGAGTTCAGCCGTTCAGCTGTACTCAGGCAAACAAGCCAGTCCATCAGCATTGCTTCCGAACCATTAGGCGGGCTAGCCCAACTCATGGGAAAAAAAAAGGGTAAAATCTCACTCAGGTATGCAGCCCATTCTCAATTCGACAGCCCACCTGCTACTTGTGGACGAAATTATTTGAGCTCAGTCCCATTATACAGGGAAAGAATAAATGATTTATTTCACATAGCAGACGTGCTTGAGCCTTTTCCAGTTTTCCTCCATGCAAAAAATAACAAGCATATTACCAGCATTTTTTGAAACTACGGTGCCATTTACACTGTTCTTATGTAACAACAGTAACATATACCGCAAGTAATGCTTCAGTGCTACTCTAATTTTGCATTCAGGCAGACCAGTTTTAGTTTGATCTTGTAAACAAAGAGGCTATCGATTGACGCCAGATATCATAGGTCCCAATTTGTGCCGACCGATCTTCAGCAGCAAGGGAAATATTCCCTGATATACTAGTTAGGTTGTTTTCATGTGATGCTTACTGCCTATCCAATCGATTGACTCTTCAGCACTTGCAAACTGCGATCCACAAAAAAGTACCGATTTCACTGTCAATGGAGGTTATGTTGGATGCTACCGTTGGGAATAATTTAAGCCCATCATTGTACCTTCGGACGGTGAACATTTGGATACAGAACCAATCTTTGTCTGATACTTCAGGTTTGCATTGAAAAAAGCATTTTCTAAAGGTAAATTTGTGTTTACAGTTACTTGAAAAGATCTCAATATCAGAAGCGAACCATCTTGAGGTTAAGTTCACGTAGCTATTTCATTGAAAATTTTAGTTTTTTTAATGAACGGTATACATTTGTTTAACTATCAACCACTCTGATACTATAATAAAATTCGCAATGTTTCTAGAAACTAAGCAGTTGAGGACAACACGAATTGATGGTAGATGATGCAGGTCGGCATGGCTACTGAGTACGTGCCTCCAAGGAGGAGGAATTTCCTCTAGAACATGAGTCAGCTGCTCCCTCTGAAAGTTACATCAATTATACAAAATTTCAGATATTTCGCTCCAAAGATCAACACTGCTCATCCCGTTGAATATACCAAATAAAATACAAACCTTAATGCCTCCATTTCTCGCGGTTGCGTAGAATTAGATTACCGAGCAAGTGGTGACTGGTGGCGTTGATTGCAACGCAGGGAAAGAGACGGCCCTGTTTCTTGCTGTACAATTACAAATTTATAAGTAGTGAAGCAAGTGGTCTCCAAACTCATTGGCCCTTATCCATGAGCTTAGTCCTAAGTATCTTGATCACGCAAGCCTCTTCTCTTCTGTGCTAACAACTAGAACTTTCAAGGGTTTCTGAATACTTTTCTGAGGTGGTAGCTGCAGAGGCGGATGTGTTATCATTCTTGCTGCCCGTGTCATGTCTCAGCCCGTAGGCCTTTACCAGGTGCGTTTGATCTAGAATGATAGGTACTCTGTGTAGTCGTTGACATTAAATCCGCATGAATCTCGAGGGACAAAATAAGAGCCAAGCTATAATTCGCTGCCTGAAATGCAAGGAACCAGCTCGCATGATGTTGTCACTCTTGCGCAAGACGGGGACGCGGATCCGCTGCACTTTGGTCGCTGGTACACACGCGCCGAGCCGAGCTGTGTCGAACGCGAGTCATGCGTGTTTTCGCGTGTGTATTTCGTGTGACAACTTGCGCGCATATTGTTGCGCTGAGTAAGTTTTTTGTCCTTCCTGATAATTGAATCAAAACGTTACCAATAACTTAGTTACTAGTAACTGATGAATTAAGACGATTGCTCTGATAATTGATATTTTTTAAACTCAGCAATAACTTTGGCTCATTGTACCTCCTCTCCATGTGGTTATAAAAGAGACTCCTCGTTCTAACATACACAAGACAAAATTGCTATTGCTGCCCACTCTGCATATCCTTCGCGAGTCTCTGCGCATACAGAGCAGGTCTCCGAAACTTTGTTCAACTACAACACTTGCACGGGTAGACAAGTGATCAAGTTTTTTGAGGAGCGCATCATCAGTGTGACTGCTCGCTTGTGCTCCTTGTACGACTAATTCCAGAAGAATGTTCGTGAAACTGTAATGCATAATTCTTCCTGCGTCAACTGTGATTGATGACTTCAAGCAGTTCAACATGTCAACTGTTGAGAACAACGTCACTGACGTTTTAGAGTACATCCTTATTTTCTATGTGTTTTTAACGTATTCATTCTGTTTTTGTGAATACGAGCGCACTTTATGTCACAATATTACTCATATTTATTAATACATTTGCAATTAAAATATACCGTAAAATACCAAAATTTCTAATAAGTATACTCTCTCCGGTTTTAAATTACTGACGCGATTGAGTTCTAACATCAACTTTGACCATTTATCTTATAAAAATTTTTATTTCAATGTATAAAATTATTAGTCATAATTTAAATTTTACTAATGATAAATTAAATAATAACAAAATTTTATATTTTTGAGCAAATTTTTTGAATAAGATGAATGATCAATATTTTAAAACCAGAGGTGTACATAGTAACAGCAGAGTAGAGAAGTAGGGAGTACCAATGTCACCGTGCCTTGTGAAAAGAGGGAGTAACTCGAAGCACATGAACAATGGGGCTGTGAAACATCTCAAAATTCATTTTTGCTGTATTGCATCATTGGTGTATATTGCTTTCAATTGCATCCGGTGCAAAGTGGAAAGGTGCATTTCTGATTTTACATGAGCAGCAATTATTCACACTCCTATAAGAGGAGGAAGTAACCATCGGTCTACTTACAATTGAAAAAAGAAAGAATCTTGTAAAATTACGAGCAATTAGCGGACCCTTCCGCTTCTTCAGTACACATACAGTTCCCAAAAATGGTGCTTCAGACAACGGTTTCAGTGTGTCTTCCTCTTGTTTGCCAGGTGAGGAAATGCACCCAGGATGTTGTGTGCCCTTAGGTCCTGCCTCGTCAGGATCCCCATAATTGGAGGAATCTGTAATGGCAAAAGAAGAAATGAATCTTCCATTTTAACCAAATTCGATAGGCAAAATAATGCAGGTCACTAAATTCGCTTGAAATTCAGACGTGTATTCCAAATGGAAAAGGAAAAAGCATCTGCTCACCTCTGGGCCTTGGAACTTTGGGATGATGAGCATGTGCCGGAGCGCGCAGGTCCGGAAGAGCACGACGGCCTTGGCCACCGACATGGTCTCCACGACGGTGTAAGGTGTGGTGTTGGTGAACGGGTGGAGGTCCACGTACATGTCCATCTCCTCCGGCGTCAACTGCACGTCGTCGATGCTCCCTGCCTTCTCGGCGAGGTCCGTCGACGAGAACCGCTCCCTGGCTTCCCAGTCCTCTGTCCTCCTCTTCTCCGGCAGGAACCAGCGCTTCTTAAGCACCGCCACGAGGTGTGACCGGAGCACGAGGCCGTGCAGCTCCGACACGCCGGGGCGCGGCCGGTCCAGGACGGGGAACCCGTTGTGGCAGGTGGACCGCAGCACGGTCACGATGGTGGACACCTTCTCGACCACCTGGAGCGTGACGGTCCGCGGCTTAGCGGCGGCGATCTCGCCGACGGTGAGGTCCTTCATCCACGGCTCCGGCTTGGGCTCCAGGAACGGCAGCCCCTTGAGCTCAAGGATGATCTCGTAGATGCTGGGGTTGAACGCGTCGCCGACGGTCTTGGCGATGAGCAGCACGAACATGGTGATGGGCAGCAGGAGCAGGTTGTTGGTGAGCTCGAGGAAGATGACGCACAGTGAGACGGTCATCCTCATGGACCCCGACATGAGCGCGGCGGCGCCGAGCACCGCGTAGAGCCCGTGGTCGATGCGCGCGAATTTCGAGAGCAGCAGCGCGGTGATGCGGCCGTACGCCGAGCCCATGAGGATGATGGGCAGGAACAGCCCCGACGGCACCGCGATGCCGAAGGTGAAGAGCCCCAGCACGCAGTAGATGGCGAAGAAAATGAGCAGCGAGTCGAGCCGGAACTCGCCGGACGTGCCCGTGGAGAAGATGTTGCGGGTGGCGTCCACGTTGGTGGCGTGCAGCAGCGACGCTAGGTCGTTGTAGTGCCCCGCGGGGCAGTTGAACTGCTTGAAGTTGCCGGACTTGCCCGTGCTCGGGCACGCCGTGCCGAACGCCGGATGGCACGGCATGCACGGCACCAGGAACGGCAGCAGGTACAGCCCCGCCGACGTGAACACGCAGACGGATAGCGCGAGCGCTAGCTTCGCCAGGCGGCCGTGGGCGTTGATGAGGTTGTAGAGGCGGAGCACCTTGTGGAGCACGTGGTTGTAGAGGCTGCCGAGGACGCCGCCGAGCACGCCGACGATGGTCACGGGGAGGAGGTCGCCGACGTGGTACCGGACCGTAACATTGCTGACGTCGAAGATGATGAGCCCGCCCTCGCCGAACATGCCGCACCGCCCGTTCCGGCACACCTCGATGAAGCCACGGAGGACTACCACGACCGTGGCTGTGCTGAAGAAAGTGCGCCACAGCAGAGCGCTCCTCCACCACGTGGCCACCTCCTCGAGGGCGAAGAGCACGCCGCCGACCGGCGACCGGAACGCCGCGCACACCCCCGACGAGGCGCCGCAGGTGATGAGGTCCCGACGGTCGCGGTCGTTGTTGAAGTATCGCAGCCACTTCCAGCGAAGGCGCCACCGGCCCTCACCGCCCTGGCTCAGCAGGTTCGCCAAGCACGCGCCGATGTGCACAAGCGGGCCTTCCTTGCCGAGATCCAGACCCGAGGACACCGCGCCGATGCTGCCGATGATCTGCGCATATTTTTGTATTTTGAGATCCAACGAACAAAAGATGTATTAAAAAACTAATCGAGGTAAAAGAAACAGCAAAAAACAAACGATGCTCAAAAAGGGAAACGTCAAACGTGCCTTGACGATGAGCTGCGGTGCGCCGAACATGTTGGGCGTGTCGACGCCGTTGAGGTAAGCCTTGATCTCCGGTATGCCGGGACCAGCGGCGGTGGGGGCGAAGACGACGCAGAGCACGGCGGCGACGAAGGTGAGCGCGAAGTTGATGCCGGCGAAGTAGAGGAATCCCGCCCAGTAGCGCTTCTCCCGGACGAGGTTGACCATGTGGAGCATCTTGAGGCCGGAGATGTTCTCGATGGCGAGGTTGATGAGCGACGCGATGACGCCGGTGAGGAGGCCCACCAGGAACGCCATCGCCCACTTGAGGAAGATGTACTGCAGCACCTCGACGTTGGACCGGCTCCGCCAGTCGTGCTTGAACAGGTCGTTCTCGATGATCCTAAGCGAGAAAAACAGAACAGAGCACCTTCACGTCAGTCGCTGATGAACAGAGCGGCAGCCATTACCGAGGAGAGGTAGGAGAAAAAGAAAAGAACGCTCACTCGTAGTCGAGGCTCTCGATGTGCGAGACCTTGGCGCCGACCATGGCGAGGTGGCTCGCCGTCAGGGTGGCGCTCCGCTTCAGCAGCGGCTGCTCTAGGGAGCTCTTCCCGTTCTCCGGGTCCTCCACGTCTTCCACGCGATCCTCATTCTTGCATTCGGACTCCGGCGACATCGCCGCGAGTCCCGGCCGCCGCTCTTCCTCCATGGCCGGCGCCCCTGTGACACACAGACAGAGCCTCGGTGGCCTCTGAAGCAAGATGACGGTGCGAAGGATGGAGGAGTCGTGGGGACCCTCTCAACGATCTTATCGGTCTCGCCACAGACACAGTGACGGGCAACTACAACCGGTGGCGACCCATTGGCAGAGCTCTCTTTCGAAGAGCCTTTATATAGGCCAAAATATTTCTTAGAAAAATTCTGCTTGCCTGGCCTCACATGCGTTTTCACAGAAAATTACTACTACTTGTTTGTTTAACGATTTGTAGAAAATTCAGCAGTTTAACTGGACCAGTGGTAGCCATGTTCCCATATTCTTATGGTGTTCACATTTTCAGGGACACGATAGAAGGCCATTGAATATGCCGAGGGGCTGGTCCCTGCCCTTGAGGGGGTGGGGTGTGTTGCCTCTTGGGAGGCGAGCAAGGGTTCTTTCTCGCTCTGGTTGTGAAGAGCAAAATGTACACAGCTCAGATGTGCCTAGTTGCAGCTCTCTGTGTCCACTTGCTGTTCTTCCTACCAAACTTTTTCCTTTTTTATTTCTTTTATTTTTTTGACCATGTCAAGGAGTACTACTTGTCTCTATGCATCACTGAACTTTCCTCTGGGTTTGGATGAAATACAGTCGGCCAGAGGAGTTCACAAAGCACTGGACCGACAGCGTTTGTGTAAGCGACTGAGTGTCCTAGCTTGTAAAATCCACCATAGATCTGCTACCACCAGTTTCGATGAACAAGGTGTTCTTGTTCTTTCCAAATAAGGAATTGGCTGCCCTAAATTCTAGGCTTTCTAGCCAGATGTAAAATCGAAGAACGTGCATTCTTTTGTTGCCAGGTTAGTTTATATTAGTAGAAGTACAATTTAACACTTAGAAACTGTGTATGTGAAACTGTGTATGTGATCTTAAAGTAAAAAATATAACCAAATCACTACCTCAAGAGCCAAACATGATTTGAGCCTAGTGCAGTAGTGCTCAAGAGAACATGGTTTGCTCGGCTGGGAATTGGTATATACCGATACTTTTTCAGCAGTGATGCTTACAGTTTTGGGAGGATAAGAACGCAAGACATCGGGACAATAATTTGTTGGGTCTGGCTGAAGAATTTTAAAATGTTTGAAAGCTGGTGATCGCCTTCTTTCTAACGTAATTTGCTGTTAACATACAGTTCTTTTTGTTGGGTAGCATGATCTGTTGCATTTTTTACGCATGGGAACCGAATCACACTAGCTGCTGCAGGCTCATGTGCCACTGCTCTGTAGTACTAGGTTCAAGGTTTGCTTGTATGTGTTTTATGTAGATCTAATGATGGTCAAAAGTCTTGGTGTAATTGATTATTTCATCCTGTAATGATTCGTATTAACTGTCAAGAGAATATTTAGCTAGCAGGATTTACCATAGATAATCAAAACAATAATTGATGACTGAAATATAAATTAAAGGGCATTATAATACTGTCCTTTTAGATCATTCAAGGTTTTATAGTCTACAATGGAGCATAGAAATAACCTGAAATTTGACAAACCTGTATAATTTCAGTTCTCCACTTGGAGGCCATACGAGTAACAGATTCTGTGGAGGCTGAGATGATACAAAAGAAAATTTTCTGTATCCCTTTTGAAAACATTAGTCGAGCAATATGCGTCGTAATGATAAATACTCAATCAATTAGTTATGGACTATAAACCATTATTTATTTATTTAAAGATTTCTAAATATATTATATTACTATTATCCTTATTCAGACTTAGCTGTGAAAGGGCCTTTAGCCTAGTGGTTGAGGACACCCCTGAGGGTCTTGAGTTCGACTTCTCGTCTGTCGCACACCAAAGCACAGGTCTAAAGACCGGCTCAGGTTGTTGGTCGTTCTCACACTGGCTACGGTGCTGCTGTGTAAGGGTGAGGCAGGAGTACAAGGGTTTTCTCGACCTGCGTGAGAAAGTATTTTTCTTATTACAATACTATATCAATGAGAAGTCAACCATAAGGTCCCAATGGACTTGGTATTCTCTTCATTCAAGGTAGTATTATGCTCTTCGAAACTATTCTGTTATTTCTTTATTTTCCTATGAATGGAAAACTAAATACCACAGTGAAATACTGAAACGCGCGCATGATATTTTTTTTTGAGAGAATGAAATGCATGATATTTTTTAAAATCTTATGACTACTTAAACATCTGAGAGTTTAGCCTGCTATGTTGCTTGGGATAAAAAAACTGTAAAATCGATTTGCGACTAAAATTAGTTACTGTTATAGATTTTCATTAAAAACATAATTAGATCACTTATTTATGTAGAACACATAGCAAGACAATCAAATTGTACTGACGGTGGGCACCGTACGTGATTGCGGTGCTGTAAGGCGATGTGGTGGATGGTGCATCTGTGGACATGGTAGAGGCGTCGTTGGTTGGTGTCAACGATGAGCTAGTTTTAGGTGGATAAGAACGTAGAAGATGGGACAACAATTTGTGGGCCCTTGTCATGGTTGTCATATGCTTGGAAAGTTTCGTAGATCCAATCTTCTAAGGTTAGTTGCAATTATGTTACAGTTCTTTATGTGATGCACTTTTTGTCTGTGGATGCACTTTTTCATCGTACCCAGTAAATGCTAGTTTTTTTTAGATAATAGGACCAATCAGGTGAATGTTTATGTGCACTGTATTCAGTGTTTGCTGTCACTATTTTTCGCACGAAGTCATTTCAGTCAAGGCTCAAGCATATAACTACTGTTTCTATTTGCTTGGTTCAACTGAAAGCAATGCATGAATTCCCTTTTAAATCAGAAATCAAAGGTTGTTAAATCAAATTGGTCCATTTAGCATGCCAAAAGGCTTCTGAAAGTTTCTTAGCCTGTGCATTAATCTTTTCAATTTTACAAGCAAAGGTTTAGTATGCAAAAGGACTATTTTTTGCCAAATCTCAGAAGAAATATTGGCGTGAGCATCTTGGCATGTTTTCTTTCATACTGTGAAAATGTTATACCTTTTTTTTTTGAAAGTGTGAAAATATGATATTGTAAAGATATAGGACCAATATGAGTATTACCAACATCTAAGGCTATTCGTGGGGCCCTCCTCGTTAGTACAATTCATCCTTTTCTACTTTAGCTCTTCAAGCATCCAAAAAAAGAAAAATTGGGCCTGTTGGAAGTAAGGATCGGCAGTGTTTTCATTGTGTGATTGGCTTGGCTTGGGATAGCACATGAGCCAGCCGATTGTAGAGCAAGGGATGGAAGAGCTAGACAAACCGATGCACCTTACCGCTGTAAGCCAGTGCCATTTCTCTAGAGAAATAACAGCAAAGAAGCAAAGTTTACCCAGGGTTCAAGAACATGGATGACCTAGTGAAATTTGAAGCACATGTGACATACTTCTAGAATTAATATGAATGAATGATTCATGTGTTAACATTTACGCGGTGGTGTCGTCAGTTTGCCGAAATGTACAGTTGAAACATTCATAAATTCACTAGGAACTATGAACATTTCCCACGGTACAACAAACAGCAACAGTTTGACACATGAAAGGACATTAGCAAGGGTCGGATTGAAGTTTTCAATTACTTTTTCAAGAGTAGGTATAATTACTTTTTCAAGAGTAGGCCTGAGAATCATATGATTATTATCTGGATGCTTCTGAAGCCATAAGCCTGCCCTTTTCAATGAAATTAAAATAATAAATGGGAGAGATTGAGATTGTCTCTTGCTTGGGCCAGGTGGAATAAGATGTGTAAGAACAAGTTGAATTTGAAATAATAATTGAAACATAGAGTATTGAATCTTTGAAATGCTCTGGTCTGCGCATCTGATTGTAGAACTAGTATTTCAGATAAAGAACCAAGATTTGAAAGATAGATGTATATCACTATCTTAATGTTTCTTGATATAATTAAACCCCATACAAGTGAGGACTGGCTTGTGCTTTATTAATTAGGCTAGGGGCAGGACGGAATAATTCAGTTAACTGAGTGTTGAACTGTTCTGGTTTTTGCGCTTTTGATTGTGGGCATACAACAATTATTGGCCCTTCTAAAGTCCCCTGTATATTGTTTAAACTTCAGTGTATTATCTAAACGCTACTAATTATAAACTATCCGTGTCTCTAAGAATTAGCAAAAGACAGAACAAAATTCATGGTTAGAAAAGGAGCTTGACAAAGTTGCTTTATTTGTAAAATGAAATGGAATTGTCCAAGATACTATTAGTTTCTGAGGCCACCGGAAAAAAAGGTATCCTTCACTTTTATTTAGGAGGCCTATTTCACCACTTAAGCACTTCAAAAAGGTGTTGAAACACCATTCGTATAGATTAAAAATAGAAATGAATCCTATAGCTGCACCATCAGACCTTTCAATATCCATGACACCCAGCATGCTTTTTCTCCCATTTCTTGGCTGTATAATTGATTTCTTTATTGACATGTAACATCTGAAAATGTCATGATGTGTGGACAGCAATAACACAAGCTTTACCAACAACAAAAGCAGTTCCTTGGGACAATGAATCTGTCATGCATAATAGACAGGTATAGTGCTTCCAAAATTAGCACTGCTGTACCCTCTCTTTTGGCTAGCATCTCTTGGTCCCCCTGAAGAAGCCTAGGCTGTTATACAGGTTGGACACATGGACAAATTACAATGTAGATCTAGTAGTTCTACAGTACATGTTTCCTTTTTCCCCTACATTTTGTTATGTTTATTGTCTTGGAATAAAATGACAAAGTGCCCCACAAAGATGTTAGGATTAATTGATATAGAATAAAGGAACATATGAACATAAAGTTCATTTTAACAGACATGGATGTGCCACTAATTCGCGCATCAGAGTCCATCGACTACGGCTATAGAACTTGACAATATACTCCTGAATTCTCATAGTGAGATTTTGGCACAGGGGTGGATGCAAGGCCAGAAGCTCTGAATTACACACACACACACACACACACACACACACACACACACACACACACACACACACACACACACACATATATATATATATATGCCGTGCTTTTCTTTCCCCACGTAATTCTACAGCGTCTTTTGTGTTCCTGCATCAGCACGAAACTGAACTTGACTGAAAACCAAACATTACATAACAGTCGATATATCTAGAAGATTCGCGTGAACGTCATGATCTGAACAGGGTCCATGACTAATAATCCCGGGTAGCTGAGAGACACGCGATGAAGCTTGGCCTCACAAAAGCGTGTGCACCCGAATCGTCGTCGGAAGTAGTTGCACCAGAAACTCCAACCAGCATCGATCGATCACGAACGTGTAACTCTTCCTGTTTTCGAATAATAAGCGTAGCATTTCAAGTCCCAATTCTCAAAAAAATTTGCGCTCGAAAGAAATTAAAACCAATTTTAAGTTTGCCCCAAATTCAATTTGAAATTCAAATGTGAATTCGAAAATTTTAATGAAATATTGTGAAACAAAAATCTCTCTGGAAAGTCCTTGCAACCACGTGAATTTTTGAAGTTTCTGGACAATTTTAATTTGGGGTTTATAAGCTCAAATAATTTATTTTCCTCTAAAAGGTAACCTGTCTTCAAAATTTAATATCATTTTATTTATTTCGATTTTGAACTTATTCCCAAAATAAAAGTTGTTCCTTTTCAAAAGATCTATCGGCCTACCAAATTTCAGAAATTTTTGAGCTCGGGAAGTCATGCTTTTCGATTTAAAACAGAAGTGTGCGCTGAAAATCCAAAAAAATCGGGAAAAAGTCATGCTTTTCGATTTAAAACAGAAGTGTGCGCTGAAAATCCAGAAAAATCGGAAAAAGAAGGGACGCAGGACCCGCCTGTCAGCCCGCTCTCTCTTTTTCTTCCTCCTCTCCTACCACGCAATGCCACGGTGCGCGTCCAGCTGCCGCGCCCCTCGCGCCTCTTACTATGCATGGCGGCCACGAAGGCCACGACGTGTCCCGAGCAACGCTAGCTTGCTCCCCTTTTCTCCCCCGACCAGCCAACTCTCTCTTTCTCTCTCTCTCTCTCTCCCGCCGCACTCGAGCTTCCGCGACCGAGCGCCCACCCTCACCATGGAGCAGCTTCTTTGGTCACATTCGGAGCCCAAATCTGTGACCAAGAGCTGCGCCACAACGTCGTCTAGCTTCCCCAGGCCGCCATTTCTCCTTCACTCCGTGCGAGCGACTGAATTCTGAGTTTCCCCCAAAAATTCCGTCTCCGACACTGTCGGCCGCTCCTCTTCCAAAAACAGCAACTCCGGTGAGCCTCGCCGCGTCTCCTTCGCTCTCTGGCCTTCTACATCACCTGCAAATACCTCCTAAGTTTCCAATCGAGCTTCCGTGGCCGGATTCGCAGGGATTTCGAGTTTTCATCGCCGACGGCCACGGAACCGCACGACCTCGCCGTGGACACCCCCTCTCTGCTCCTCCTCCACGACGAGAACCTCGACGCCGGTCTTCTCCTCATCGTCCCACAGCTCTAAGAGAAGGTCTCGTCGAGCTTCGTCCTCTGTAGCTCCTCCTATCCATCGCCGAAGCTCCGCTCGCGTCGCCTCTCGCCGTCGACCACCGTCTGGTGAGCACCGCCGCCTTTCGACCCCACCACCGAGTGGCCCTCGTTGCGTTGATCATTTTTGGGCTGGCTCCTCGGAGTTTCACCGCCCGTTCCAGCGAGCCTCCGTGCGGCATAGCTCACAGCTCGCCACGTGGCGCCCGAAACAATAAATCCAGAAAATCGTTTATTAGTTGCGCGGAAATTAGTTAAAATTTGTAAAAATCATAGAAAATTCATACGCACTCCAAAAATTACAAATAATATACCGTTGGAATCCTTGAAACATGTCGAATATTTCAGAACTTTCAAAATTGCATTTTCGGCTTTTTAAATAATTATTTTAATTAAATAAAGTATATCATGCATTAGTTCATATATTCATTTTTCTTGCATAATAAAAATGTGAAAAATGCATAATTATGTTTTATTAATTAATATATGTCATCTTAGAGTTATTTAGAATTTATAAACTTATATATTATTTATAAATAATTTATTACTCTTAGATACGAATTAATTCATTAGAAATTCATAAGATTGCAATAAAATATAAAATTTGTCTAGAAACTAGTTTATAGCCTTGTTAATATTTTGAGCAACTAAAATTGTAGTTTATGCCTTCAAGAACCATATTAAGAAAATTTAGCATTTATCTTCCATATGATAAACTATTTAGTATAATCTGGGAATTCTTTTTAGAAACATTTTAAGATAAATTTCAGTAGCACTTTGGTTTAATAAAGTTGCTTTTCATGAAATCATCATCCTTTTCTTGTCATATCATCGTATATCTACCTTTGACGCATGCTTTCCTAAGCATATCATCGCATGTGAGCATCTTTGTTACATGCGATGACAAGTAAAATATTAGATATCATTAAGTGCATAACTAATCTCACTCACATATCACTTCACATATTTAGAAAACGTCGCGGAAGATCAAGATCTAGCGCTGATCGCTCCGGAGTCATCCTTCACTGAAGATCTTTTTCTTGTTTGTGCTAACTCGCAGCAAACCGAAGGCAAGCCCCGGTGCATTAACCCTGTCTTAAATTTTTATTTTATCACTATGTATTGTCTAGCTAATGTATTGCGTATTAAGTTGTACGAGTTGTTTGAAACCCTAGAATACATGATAGTACCAATTACCCCTATTGAGTATATATTGGTATAGGTAACTCGATGTAGAGCTAGGCTATGAGTTCTAATCAACAGTAGAAGTCGAGTGAATGAAAAACCTCACTCGCGAGATTATATGTTAGACTTTATCCCACACTTGAATAAATCTGAGACCGAACGGGGATAGAGTATAGGTGGGATTGCGAAGGCTAGGGCCTTCACGGTGGTAGCCTCGTCTGTGTCGGTTAAGGATCAATTCGAGTGTAGCCCTGTTGAGTAAGTTTGAACTGTACCGAAGGCATACTGGGGACATGGGACCTAAGAAATTGACGTAGCTCGATACCGTAGTGGTTGGACGTAACCTTACCTCTCTTCCGGCGGGGAGTAGAGAAAAGCCTTGATCTAACTATGGGTGCACCCGACGCGGTGATCGCATGGAGGACCGTGTGCTTGGGAGAGATGCCCGTCGGACCGACCCTAAGGTATTGTTGTGAAAAGTTGCCACGTGCGGCTTCTAGGAAGCGTGTACCTGTCGTGTACTTCAGGTTTTTCTCAGCTGGTGTAAATCGATTATAATCACTGTCTCTCACAGTAACGAGTACCACTTGTTCACTGTGTCACGTTGTAGTAATAACTAGACTAATAATAATAATATGATTTGTTTGCTTAGATATAGATAATTGTTTAGCAACTATGATTGTAGTAGATGATAGTGCAAATTAAATTTATTTTTTCTTGTACTTAATTAACTGCTAAAACTTAAAAGTAAGGATTCACTGTTAGTGCCATGTTTTATGCAAATGACCATCCCTTGAGTCAGCCTCTCATGCTTAGGAGTCGGCTATAGTTGGCTATTTTTAACGGGTAAAACTTGCTGAGTAATTAGTACTCACGGTTTGTTGTTTTCTTTTTTTGTTGTGTATGTAGTTCTCCCTGTAGGTTGGTGTGGCTGTTGCGGCCAAAGAGTGTTAGAAGGTGAGGCTTCTGCGAACTGGTCCTGTGAACCGATTCCTTCCTCACCGAACTCCGGTCGCGAGGAGTGAAACATGTCTTAGAGCAAGATATGTTTTATCGTAGGAAATCGTTGTATCTCTTCTATGTCACTTTCGCTATGGTTTAAAACTCTGTTTTAAACTTATTGCTCTTAAGACTACTTGAACTTTATTGTAAGATCTAATCGGTTTTCTATTTTATATTATCACTCGTGTTGTACTATTTAAGTATTGTTACTCAATATCACTCGATATCGATCCTAAACGAGCCGTAAAGTGTTTTGGGGCGGTTCTGCCACGGAACGGCAAAGAGTGTCAGGCCTCAGGGCAATGTCGATCGTCTGACCAGATCTGGATCACATTCCCATCCAAGTTCCTGTCGAAACCACCGTCCGCCGATCGATCGATTGGCAACGAAGTAACCATACTCCATAAAATATTGCTCACGTGTGACTCGGAGAAGCGAGACGGCGAGCAAGCAAGCAAGCAGCGTGGTCACGCCGGCGACAGGTGGACGAAGACCTGTCGATCGAGGCGGCGTTCACGGCCGGTGCGCGAGATCCAGACGTTTAAAGTGGCCAATAATGCAGCGAGAGCGATCGGGCAACCGGATAAACGACCCCTGCCGGCTCCCAAGGGCCGGTTTTGCAGGAAACGGAAAGTGGCTCTTCGTGAGATCAAGTTGCTTGACGGTTCTGCCCTTGGAATTCTTCTGCTCATAGACAGCGTTTTACAGAGATTGCTGTTGCTTGGACGAGGCTGTTAGTACTCACAGGATGGTGTGTTCCTGGCAGTGCCACTGATCTGTGTTGACCTGGGGTTGTCTGTGGCCACCTTTCTTCTGTTTATTCTGGAGCCAGCGAGCACAGAATAGTACAGAATTCGAAGCTTGGTATGCCAACTTTTCATCGTGGCTATAAACTTCATACGTGGTGTCACTTATCGTGGGTTGATAATTAAGCTTGAACAAATGGGCTGAAAGTATGTTATCGTAGACAGAAACTGTAAGCGCTTACCGTCGACTTGCATCAAAGTTTACATATATGGTCCATGTGTACCAACTGGCAGCACCAGATGGCATAGTTGTAAATTTCCTCCAAACCCCTTGGGGCTCGTATGAGCCATCAGCAACGCTTGAGACAATAATTTCCTCCAAACCCCTTGGGGCTCGTATGAGCCATCAGCAACGCTTGAGACAATCAGACTCGAGAAGGATCTCCTGGGAACAAGCTCGGTTCTCCACGTACTTCACCACCTATGGAAGTTAATGAATCCAACAGGAACATTGATGTGTACGTGGTTTTCGATTTTTTGTCAGGTCGTGATAACTCTCGATTTGATGGAGATGCGACATACAATTGATTCGACCTCAAATCTACACAATTCAAACTCTGCAATTGCAGCACCACTTCTTCTCTGGTTATCAACCTTGCGTACACGATTGATCTCGTCAAAAAAAGCTAATCTTAGCCTACGAATCAAAAAACACAAACAAGAACAAAGAATAACACAACTTAATTGCAAAATCTGAATTAAATCACGAAGTTGAAAAACCAACAAACCATCAAATAGCGAAATTGTTTCATAACAGAAAAAACTAATCAAAACCTCTCTCTAATGACGGCAACTACTGATTATACAGAGTTTAAGACGACCTTAGAGGCAAACCCTAATGCTAGTGGGCTTAAAAAAAAATACACAGCCTAAAGGTCAAAAGATAATATCGTAGCACCCGAGGCAGTTTCTGGACGTCATCTTGTTTTAACAATTCCCACTGATTCTAATCGAATTTGGAGATGAGACTAATACTGTTAGAAAGGTTATCTTGTTAGCTTTTCAACCATATCTAGAATGTCCAAAACAAAGCTCGTATGATACCGAAGCATCCGTTTTAGTACAGGCTGCTACTGGAATCTGAGTCAGACTCGAACCCGAGTTGTTTGGATCTTCTCCGGAGTCAAATGTGCGGTTCTGATTTTGAGTATCTCCAAGTCCTTCTTTATACTTTTTTTTTACTCTCTACAATGTTTTTAAACATGATAAAGTTATAGCAAACTATTCTCAAAGGAAAAAAGACATGTGTTTAGAAAAGAGCTCACATCTAATCTCAACTGTCGTGCGTGAGTTTTATCAATATTAATTTGAGGACTCTTGTGTGTATCTAAAAGAGTAATATCCTCATCATTCTTCTCTTTTTGTTTTAAAGTCGTCCTCGACTCAAATTCATTGTCGGGACCTCAACTTCACCATGCCCTGCAACCTGCATGAAAAGGTAGATGTCAGAGGGTATTTAAATGCAATCACTTGGTGGCTCAAAGATTTTTATAATCTCATCATTCTTCTCTTCTTGATGGAAATCTGTCCTCGGCTTGCTCTCTTGGGTATCATGATACTTCTGCAAATAGTTAGTAACAGAAGCGCACAAATAGCTAAAAAGATCACGACATATAAACATGTCATCTTTGCATAGTAAAGTATCATATTGAGTATTTTTATCATAAAAATTAGCAAAATCATTCTTATGAGAAGCCATAAAGTGTGTTATCTTAGAAAAAACTAGATAAACATGTCATGGCATGACATTTTATATTTCCATCATCTAGTTTGTTATTTATTTTCACCATGCAAAAAGATTTTAAATTTGAGCAAATATAACTCTATGCAGAATAAACACACCTCTATAATCAGAGTTTCTTGTAACATAAAAATGAGTTCTAATTAACAAAAGCAATTCAAGTTTAGAAAATATCGTCCTCTCTACTGTAGCAAGGTCACGAAAAGAATCATATTCAATATAACTCAAAGTGTTTGGAGAAGATAGCAATTTCAGCTCATCATTTTCATATATAATAGGTGTGAAATGTTTAATTTCAGCATCAGTGAATAGATAAAAATTAAAAGTATCGCATTCATTCACTTCTTGTTGCATAGGAAGAATAGAAATATCAGCAAAATCAGATTTTATTGCAAGCATTACAAGACTTTTTGAATTTATTGCTTGCTGATTTTCAGATGTAAGAGAATATTCTTTCTTTTCATTATCAAGCCTATTCCTATCATCAAAATATTTTAGAACTGATTTATCATGTTATTCTAAGCGTTCTAATTTTTTAAGCAAATCTCTTTGATAAGAAGGAGGAACAAAACGGTGACGCATAGCATCTTTCAATCTATCCCAAATATCAGATAGCAAATGCGCTTTGCAAAGATCAGTCCACCATCATAAAGCAAAATCTCAAAATTCACTAGTAGCTTGTCTAACTCTATGTTGTTTAGGAACTAAGTGAGATATAAATTTTTGCTCTACAATCATCTCTTAATCAAGATAAGCTTTAGCATCATAATTAACAGAAAAATGTGGGATAGTAAACTTAATCTTAGCGAAAAGTTCGTAGGAAGCACGATGTTCATTACCTCTCATACCTTGATAGTTACCGCGTTGATGATTACGCATTCTGTTTTGTTGTTCTCTATCATTATCAACATTATTTTTGAAATAGTTCTTGTCATTAACTTCATCTTTCTCTTCCTCTCTCTATTATGGTCGATGAGTCTCAAAGGTTGTCATACGAGTTGAGAGACGCTGTAATTCTAGGTTCATTGTCTGAAATTGCTTGGTCATACTCTGATCAAACTTAGCAATAGTTTCAGCAAATTGATTTTGACTGATAATATAAGCGAAGTTGTTCGAGGATTTGGTAGCATCAGAAGGTTCACTCTTATCACTTGCAGACTTACCCTTTCCTGCCATAGTTAGAAAGCAACAAAGAAGTAAAGCAGGATATTATCTCTACACTACGGTGGTGTTGGATCTGTGAGTGAAAGATCAGCAAAAAGAAACGACTCATCAAGTTCTTATATGGTTCTTACCAATACAATGCAAAGGATGGTACAATCGGTGGTAGGAAAGATCAAGGAGCTGTAATTCCATAATTGCAGAGTTAAATGCAGTGCTGATCCAAGGCAGATATGTGGAGCTTAGAGGGCTAAAATAATAGTTAGTGAAACACAATTCTATAATAGATAGTAATATTGAATAAGTCTTATAAGTATTATGCTCAAGTTGCTGGCCCAATCTTATAAAAAAAATCTAGATGTTAGAAGAATATGAATGAAGATATCAAAAGGCAGCAACAACACCAACGATAAGGCTCCAGAAATCAGTAAACTAGTCAGCACTTGAAAATTTAGCAAAGGTTAATTTTCGGCTTCTTGGTCTTCAAAATTTTTTATTTTTATTTTATTTTCTAATATTTTTCTCTGAACTAGAAGTACAAAAGATGGTACACGAATAAATTTCAGATCAATATGATGAAAGATATGGCCTGAAAAAAAACTTAAATTTCTGATAAATCTGTGCTAAAACTTCGGAGAGAATTTGTTGAATCTAGGATCATTAAAGGATGGAAAATTTTCTGTAGATATCTGAAAAATACTTATATGTCTAATTTAGAGTCTAGTAACAAAAGTTATGACTATTTTAATGATAGATCTCTGAATCAGATTTGTTTGTAATTTTGAAAACAGATTCAGATTTTAAATTGGATGCGAATTTTATAAATGTTTTTGTGAATGATTGAGCAGCAGATAAATATAGAGATGTGGATCTATGAAGGGTAGATCTGGTTTTGATCGAAATATGGGTGGGTGGGTGAGATAAAATTTCCGTGCAAAAGAAACAATTAACAGATGTGACACAATAACAGATCTGAACATGATGGTGGATGAACGATGTAGAAAAACACCTGGACAAAAAAGATCACAAAATTTAGCAACAAAAACACAAATTAAGTACACAAACTAAACACTACAGACTCTGAAATAAAATTATGCAAAGGCTAAACACAGCTTGCACAGAGAAACGCCTAACGATCTAATAATTTTTTTTGGCTTTTCTGTGGATGATAGGATAAATGCAAAATAAACAAAGATAGATGTGAAACTGACGGTATACCTGAAGCTTTGATTACCACTTGATGTGTACGTGGTTCCCGATCTTCCGTCAGATCGTGATAGCTCTCGATTTGGTGAAGATGCGACACACAATCGATCCGGCCTCAAATCAACACGATTTGAACCCCACAATCGTAGCACCACTTCTCCTCTAGTTATCAACCATGCGCACACGATTGATCTTACCAAAAAGATTAATCCCAATCTGTGAATCAAAGAATACAAGCAAGAACAAGGAAAAACGTAACTCAATTGCAAAATCTGAATTAAATCACGAAGTTGAAAAACTAACAAACCGTCAAACAACGAAACTGTTTCATAACAGAGAAAAACTAATCAAAACCTCTCTCTAATGACAGAGGCTACTGATTATATAGAGTTTTGGATGACCTTAAGGGCAAACCCTAATACTAATAGGCGTAAAAAAGATACACGACCTAAAGAGCAAAAGATAGTGTTGCATCATTCGGGGTATTTTCTGGATGTCATCATGTTTTAACGATTTTCGCTAATTTTAGTCAAATTTAGAGATGAGACTGGTGCCGTTGAAAAGTTTATATTATTAGCTTTTCAACTATATTTTAAATGTCCAAAACAAAGATCGTATGAGATCAGAGCATCCGTTTTAGTGCAGCTTCTTCTGTGATGTCCTCGTCAAACATGGGTGGCCGGTGGAGCTTCGGATTGGCGACATCTAAAGAGGAACATGTTCGTTTGTATCTTGTGTGTTTATTCTCGGCTACATGGAGCAGCGAAACCTAGCAGTAAAATATCGAAAACGATGCTGGATCCGATCCAGATCAATCAATCATCGTTGGGACCGAGAGACATGAAACAATCATCGTTGGGTAATGGGTTATCCTATTCTGAATCGATTTAACTACGTCATCGGATCATGTTGCCAAACCGATCGCCTGATCCCAAATTTTCTGACCACGGTGAAATGGAAGGGTTGCAGCTGTCAGCTTCCTCTCGTCCAGATCAATTCATGTTGACGATTATCTATCGTGGCGTAATGAAGCGGCAAATCGATTTGAATCCATTATCTTTGGTGCATTATTGCACGACGATGTAAACTTCACGAGGATACGGAGCACGCCATATCTCAATCTTCGCGTCCTCGTTGATCTGGACCTGAAGTAACAGATATGAGGCGTGGAGCGAAGTGTGTGCGCGCAACTTGGGAGTTTTCTTTTTGTTCGGCGCAGCACAGGCTGGTGATAGGTAACGGTCGTCCACGACAAAGTCATGAAGACTTGAATTTTAACATAGAGCCGCGCCCATCTCGTTCTTCGATATACTGATGTTTCAGTTTGAGAACCAAACTGCTTCAATTTAAAAAGGCCCTTAATTCTCACCGGTTTGAACCAAATTGCTGGCCACCAGTTTGAGAACCAAATTACTACCGGTTACCAGTTTGAGAACGAAATTGCCGTTTTGGCAGCACGGCCTAGACAGACACATGACTCCTCTGTTGGGAAAACAGAGCATGGTAGTAGTAGTTGGAGGACGGCGGCGACAAGCAGTTTCAGATGAGCCAGTGACCATTGTTTGGGACGACGCAATTCGAGGAGGAGGGCAGGACACCATGTCGGCAAACTCGACTCGCCGCGGACGAACCTGTGGCGCCGCGCGCGTGGAGCTGTCGCCTGTCGTCGGCCCCGCCTACAACCGTCCTGGTCTTCTGGATCTTGTTACGACGCGTGTACGCAAGAGCAGCACGCAAAATATGATAAAGCACGAAGAATTAGCTGCACGAACACTAACTGCGATCAATTATTGGACGAGATGGATCGATGGATGGAGTGGCCCGTATACTGCAGCCTCAAGGTTTTGGATCGGAGTGCCAGTGCAGCTCAAGACTCTGCTGCTGTTAATGGCCGATGCAGCTCCTCAAGTGTCATGCAACTGTCTGTCAGTCATGCGTATTCAAAACGGTTTCAGATGATCTCCTGTCTCTTGATTGTGGTGACGTGAACAACAAAGCCCTGAGAGTGCCATGGCCCATGCCTCAGCCGAATGCAAATATTGCAGTTTACAAGTTGGAGCAGATTCAGCGCTCGCGTCATTGCCAACAAAGAACTTCACGCTGCTTCAACGAACCCTGAGTAAACGGAACTAATGAATTCAGAACTCAATATTTTCAGTTTAGGAGCGAAAATCTGCTTGCACGATTAGGCACTCAGTTGCGTACTGTTGATCTTGCTCGAGGTTAGGCACTCAGTGTCAATTCGTATCGTTGCTTATACGGGTGTGTTCGGCTGCAAGGTTAGCCGCTGCTGCGTGATGCAGCTGTTGAGGCCAACTAAAATTTGCACTGCATCTACAGGATTTGCAGCTGCAGCCCGTTGTTAATAGCACAACCGAACGCACCCTACAAGTTGAAATGTTGGAGAAGTGTAGCTGAGACAGAGCTGTATAAAACAGTTAAAGGTGAACATTTCAGGTAGGCACAACATGCTGCCCCTTGGGGCCTGTACGAGCCCTTAGCAATGCTTGAGACAATCAAACTCGAGAAGGAGCTCTTGGGAACAAGCTCGGTTCTCCACGTATCAATGTTTCTTTTTGGCGACATCTGAAGAACATGTTCGTTTCTATCCTGTGTGTTCATGCTCACCTATGTTGAGCAGCGAAACCAATAAATAAACTATTGCAAACGATGTCGGATCCTAGAGCAATCAATAATTGGGACCGAGAGAGAGATGAAACAATGATTGTTAGGTAACGGAGTTATTTTATAAAATCGATTTAACTACTTCATCAGATCAGGTTTGCGAAATCGCCTGATCTCAATTTTCTTACTACGGTGAAATGAAAGCATTGTAGCTATCAGTTTCCTCTCGTCCGGGTCATGGTTGACGATTCTCATGGCATATTGAAGTGGCGAATCGACTTCAATCCGTTATCTTTGGTGCATTATTGCATTATGTAAACGTTATGTGGATTCAGAGATTGCTTGAAAAAAAGGCCCTTAGCTCTTGCCGGTTTTTGAAAAAATTGCTGATTACCAGCTTGGGAACCAAACTTTCTGGTTACCAGTTTCAGAACTGAATTGCTGCTTCGGCCGCACGGCGTAGACACCTGAATCCTCTGTTAGAAAGGGTGCAGAGTCCTGTGTTCTGCATCTTGGAACCGCAACAGAACAGAAACAGAGCACGTTAGTACTAGTTGGAGAGGAAGGCGGTGGCATGCAGTTTCAGATGCGCCAGTGACCACTTCATGGGACGACGCAACTCGAGGACGAAACCTCGTCGACAAACTTGGTTTGCCACGAATGAACCTGTGGCTTTGCCGCCGCGTGGAGCGACATGGATGAACCTGTAAGCCTGAGCACGCAAATGCGCCAGTGACTGCCATCAATCACTGGATAAGATGGACGTAACATTTCATATTCTCATAAACAAACAACTGAAATGGGGATGTGGCATGTGTTGAAGCTCAAAGGGAGAAATAACAATCGGTTAAAGTAAAAATCTTAAGAATTCAAATTTCGAATTCAAACCTTTCAAAAAGAGAAAGTTCAGAACTTTTAAAGACAAAAGTTATTAAGTAGGAGAACCCAAAATTTCGGAAGAAAATTATTCTAAGGTTGGCCAAATTCATCAAACTAAGACTCCAAACCAAAACTCTGAATCCTTAACGAGTATCTATATTTCCAAAACCTGTAGTTTTGAATCCAGTTCGAAATTCAACATGATCCTAAAACAAAAGTTGTTCTTCCCAAAATTTTCTACCCCCTTGCCAAATTTCAAGATTTTCAAAACTGTGGAGGTAGTCCTTTCAGACCTTGGAAATTGGTTAACTGATCTGCCTTCAGCGGATTTCAAGTCTGCTTAACAGTTAGCTGTTTTCAAAATTCTATAATTCGCAGTATTTTTGAGATGTGCCTGTACATGTCAGTAGGATGGTAGAAGACTTTTTCAAGAACATCTTCACCAATTTTCGTTCACACCAGATCTCGGGAGATATTTTCTTAGGCCTCCAAAATTTGGTTAATTGATCTTTCAGCAGATTTTTTCAAGTTTCTTTATCAAGTAACCGTTTTCGAATTTCTGTATCTTTCATCCTACTTGGAAATAACTTGTGCATGTTGGTTATCCTGTAGATCACATGTTGTAGAAATATTCTATCAAATTTCAATCCTTTTCGAGATTGTTTGCTCATCCTTTCTCCATGTACAAAATGCCTAAGCATTAAGCTAGACTGAGCCACTTCCTATCACGCGGGCCCCACCCGTTGGCCTCACTGTTGGGCCATCCCCAACCACACCATCCCCAACCACAGGGCGCCAGCGCGCCCTTCCCTCCAATCTGGCGTTGCCACCCAGCAACACAGGTGCCAGCCCTGCGCGCCTTCGCTCGTGCGAGAGGTACACACGCCCCTCCGCGTGCCCACGGCCTTTTCTCCCAGGCCGGCCCTCTCTCTCTCTCTCTCTCTCTCATTCTCTCGCTCTCCCGGCCGAACACGCCGTCGCCACCGAGAGCCACCTCCGAGCCTCCCCGGCCTCCGTCCATCGACGTGAAGCTGCGCCCCTCCTTGCTCGAGCTCTCTCCACGGTCAGCTCGTGTCCTCCTTCAAGGAATCAGGCCAATTTGGAATTTACCCCAAAAATCAGGCCTCACTACACCGCCGGTTATCATCTCAAAAATCTGATGAGCTCCAGCGAGTTTCCGCTCGATTCTTCGCAACGGTAGACCCCTCACTAGCTTGCGCCTCTCCAGGGTTCAAGACTCAAGTGAGATTGCGAAGATTTGTGCCGGATTTCAAACCTTTCCGGCCATCGTCCTCTGGTACCAGCCCACCCCGCCGGTGACACACCACTTCCGGCGAGCTTTGACGGCGACAACCTCGACGCCGGTCCTCACCTGGTCTCTTTGAAGCTCTAGGAGAAGACGGTGTCCGATTTCGTCCACGGAGCCGAGCTCTACACGCCGCCAAAGTTCCCTCTGTGTTGCCCACCGCCATCGGCCATTCTCCGGTGAGCGCCGCACCTCCTTGGCCCTCCTGGCAGGTTCCCCGGGGCGCGTAGCGCAGGTTGGCGCTGGAACGGGCTGCTGCCGCAGCCGCCGCCGCCGCCCCGGCCGGCCGCCTACGCCATGGCCGAGCTGGCCAGCTCGGCCCAGCCTCGGATCCGGTGCGGCCTGGACCGGATCCTGTGTGGCAAGCCATGTGGCCGCATCTGTGGCCAAGCATAGAGGCCGCCATGTGGTTCCTGTTGGATGGGAGTTTGAATATTTTCGGAAATCATTTAATAATTGCGCAGAAATATGTTAAATCTTGCAAAAATCACAAAAAATGCATTCTAGCTTGAAAAATTACAACTAATATATCGTTGAAATTCAATCATCATGTAAAATATTTTAGAACTGTCAAAGATTGCATTTTATGCATTAGCATTATTTTTATTAATTAAAATAATGTGCACTAAACATATACGCATATCATCATTTTTATGCATAATTAAAATGTAAAAATTGTATATTTAACTTTTAATGATTAAGTTCTATTGTCCTAGAATTAATTAGAATTTATGTGCCTGTAGATTATTTATAAATGATTATTTACTCTTAGTTAGGGATTAATTCATTATTAATTCATATGTTAATAATAAATTGTAAAATTTGTTCAGAAATTAGTTTATAACCCCATCAATATTATGAGCAACTAAAATTATATTTTATGCCTTCAAGAACCATATTAAGGAAATTTAGAAGTGATTTCCCTATTATGACCCATTTAGTATAGTATAGAAATTCGTTCTTTTATGTAAAAATCAGAATCTTGCAGGTTGTCATAAACCTATCACACATGCAATGACAAGTTAAAACCCTAGAATGATATTAGGTGCATAACTAAACACCTACTTATCATTCATGCACTTAGGAAATGACGTGGAAGGCTAGCTTGCTCTAGTTGCTCCAGAGACGTCCGTCGCTGAAGATCTCCCGCTTGTTTGTGCTAACTCTGAGCAAACCGAAGGCAAGCCTCGGTGCATTAACCTCTTTTTAAGTTTTTATTTTATCACTGTGTATGATATGATTAATGTACTACGCATTAAGTTGTAGAAATTGTTTGGAACCATAAACTGCATGATAGTATCACTTATCCCCGTTGAGTGTATATTGGTACAGATAACTCGGTGTAGAGTTAGGCTAAGTTTTTTTTTTTCATGGTAGAAGTCGAGTGAATAAAATACTTTACTCGCGAGCTATAAGTTGTTACCCTGGTTATCCTTTTCCCATGAAATGATAAACCTGAGATCGGGCAGGGAGTAGGTTGGCATGAAGGCATGTTTTCTGTGTGGACTTATGGTCGAAGTGTGATAGCTTTGTCTGTATCAGTTAAGGAGCGATTTGAGTATGGTCCTGTTGAGCAAGTTTGAACAGTACCGAATGCATACTAGGGATATGGGACCCAAGAAACCGATGTAGCTTGACACCTTAGTGGTTGGACGTAACCCTACCTCACTTTCGACGGAGAGTAGAGAAAAGCCTTGGATCTAACCATGGATGCACCTGACGTGGTGATGGAGGACTATGTGTTTGGGAGGTGTGCGTCGGACCGGCCCTATGGTATTGTTGTGAAATGTTGCTAAGTGCGGCTTCCGGGAAGCACGTACGTGTCGTGTATTTCGGTTTTTTCAGCTGGTGTAAATCTATTATAATCGTTGTCTCTTACAGTAACGAGTACCACTTGTTCACTGCGTCACATCATAATAATAAGTGAACTAATAATTAATAATATGATTTGTTGCTTAGTTCAAAGGCAATTGTTTGGCAACATGCTTGCTCTAATTTATAAGAAAGTTAAATTTACATTCCGTGAATTTAACTTATCGCTAAAAGTTAAAATTAAAGATCCACTGATAGTACTATGTTTTATGCAAATGGGCATCCCTGTGAGTCATTCCCTCATGCGTAGGAGTCGGCTGTACTTGACCATTTTTGACGGGTAAATTTTACTAAATAATTAGTACTCACGGTTTGTTGTTTCTCTTTTTGTGTTGTAGCTCTTTCTCTTTGTAGCTGGTGTAACTGCTGTGATAAGGTGATGTGGGAAGGTGAACCCCTGTGGACTGGTCCGTTGACTGGGTTCCTTCTTCATCTCCCTCCAATCACGAGGAATAAAACATGTCTTACGGCAAGATATATTTCATATTAGGAAACCGTCGTATCATTTCTGTATCACTTCCACTATGTTTTAAACTTTGTTTTAAAGTTATCTTTTCTAAGACCACTTGAACTTTATTATAAGACTTTAATCGGTTTTTTATATTTTATATTATCACTTGTATTGTATTATTTGAGTATTGTTACCCAGTATCATTTGAGATCGATCTTAATCGAGCCGTCCGCGCAGTTTATTATAGTTTATTATAATTTAGTTTATGGATATAGTTTATATAAGCTAATTTATGGAAGAAACTTTGCGGGGATGTTTGGAAACAAATTTATGTATAGCCACGCCATTTTTTCCGAGGTCTGTTCGGTGGTTTTCATTAAAAATTTCTTCCAAATGATTCCGTACAATGGAATGAACAAGGTAGAATTTACAAATTTTGGGTGGGAAACGTGGGATTTCACCTTTCGGTGGTTCTGATCAATTCCCTGAGGAGCAATAGCCTTCGTTTCGGAAGTTCTTATATTTGGGAACCTTGTTTAGAAAACGGTTGGAGAGTTGTTTTTCTAATTCTTTTCTAAATTTTTCAAAAAATTAATTCAAATATGAAAAATTATAAGTTGTTATTGAAATAACTTCAATAATAAAGTAAATTATAATAAAATATATAATATTTATAAAAAATAGTTAAAGTTCATATTATAAGTCAATGGTGGCATCAATTAGGAATAGTGGGAGTAAAATAACAATTGGTCGGCAATAATCCCTTCCACTCCAAGTATTTTAAAATGAAATGACCCTCCGACCACCCTTTTATTGGGCTGAGGTGGACCGCTTTCTTATGTTTCTTCCGCCTCTCTTTTTAATTCCTGTCTGTGGCTGAGGTGGGCTGTTTTGTTTTCCCTTTCTCTTTTAATTTCTATCCGTGTGATGAGCCTTTTTAGTTGCTGCCAGCGTTATTGGCTTTTCCCCCTTTAGCTGGCTTGGTCCATTTTATAAAAAAAAAAGTTATTGTCAATGTTTACACATCTTGTTCATATTTCTTATGAATGGATGCACGGTGGTAGGAAAGAAGCTTTTTTTTATGTATGAATATGTTGTTTTTATTTTATTTTAATATACATTTATTTCATTATCATTTTAAAATTGCTTACTATCGTTAGACTTTATTCAGTACATGTCTTCATATTATTCTACCACTTTTGTACCATTGTTATAACTGCCTATTGTTAGTGTTCTGACTATATATTATGATTATTCTAACTTATTATTTTTAAATGTTTATTGTATTTGTTCCATTGATATTATCTTATTCCAACGCATACATGTGATTTTTTAAGGAGATCATATATACATGCATTTTTATAACATGCATGCATTCAATCTTTTTTAAACATGCATGTGTACTCTTTATTTTATACTAGCTCCATCCCTAAATCGTTGACAACTGATTTTTATGCACTATGTTTGACCATTGGTCTTATTTTTTTTTTTTTACAATTATAAAAATAAATCAGTCATGTTTAAAGCATCTTTTATGATAAAGAAAATTACAACAAAATAAATGATATTTTTACAAATTATTTGTATAAGACGGAGAGTTAAACTTGATAATTAAAAGTCAAAAGTGTCAAGTTCAGGGAAGGAGGTAGTATTTCCCCTTTCTTTCATATTTTTCCTTTTCAATTTTTCTTTTTTTTGCTGCACTCATATATATACTATTATTACCGAAACATTTTATTTGTAACAATTGATTTTTACTACTAGAACAATGTTTTTACTACTGTAAAAATTAAAATTTTATTATTAGGAACATTTTATTTTTACTGCTAGAACAATTAAATTTTACTATAGGAACATTCCATTTATAGGATGGAGCATTAAAAAAATATTTTTCATGTGGGATTTCATTATTTTTACATTAATTCACAGGAATGTGATGGTTTAAACATATTAAAAAAATGAGTTATAATTTATTAAAAAATTAAAATATATATATAAAAAAATCTCGTCTGATGTTTTGTCTAAGTCCACATGTGTTTAGCAGTGCCTCACTCATATGGGGCTCGGTGACAAGCTTCATACCAGCCCAGCAACGAATCACTGTGATGAGGCAAGCAAAAGAAATAAGCCCAAAAGGAATAAAATTTGGCCCATGCGGGACGGGGAAGGTTGGTCGGAGGCGGGCCGCGTATCGTCGCACGCGAAGGGTAGCAGGACCCATAATTCGTGGGCCCTTGTCATGCGCTTTTTGGCCATGCGCTTTTTCATCTGCGCTTCAATGGATGTACGCTTGAGTTGCTTCCTGTGTCGGGGCACAAAATAGTGAACACAGACTACGACCCTATCTGTTTCTACATATGGGAGAAGCGTTCACTAGAGAATCCGTTTATTTCCGCCACCAAGATTTTCTCGATTGCTTACCGATTCTCTAGTTCAAATCTATAGAGCCACTTACCGATCCGTGTAAAAATATGCGAAACTATTTGTTAACTTTATGACTTTTGAATTCTTTTAAAAAGTATAAATAAATTTTAGTGATTGAATGAATACCATAAGTAACAATTGTGATTGTAGGTACCACTCCGCAATTTTTACATTGACATGATGGGTTTTATCGATGGATGACTAGGACGATCTCAAGTCGAGAAGTATCAAATGTTAGAGGACTAAAGCTATAGACTAGCTAGAGAGTACATAGGATAGCCAATACTATTCAGAGGGGGTCACATCATTCGGTCATGCAAAGATTAAAAGATATAAATGCTTTTAGTTATCTAAGAATGCACTGAAGATGACAGAGAAATCAAAGCAACCAAAGTCCAAGTCAAGTTGAAGAAAAAGACCCAAGTTTTTAGCTTTAGAAGAATTACCGAACAGTCGGTGAGCCTGAAGATGAAGTTCAGAAGAGGTGTCTCTAAAAGTTCAAAAGAGAAGGTCACCGGATAGTCCGGTGAAGTATGCATTGGACAGTTCAGTGTCATATGCAATGAATTTCAGAGAGGGTGTTTCTCTGGTCTGCTGAAAAATAGAGTCACCAGATAGTCCGGTGGTGCGCCGAACAATTCGACGTGGAGAGTCACCGAACAGTCCTGTGACTGGTAAAAGTAGTTAACATCACATTTCAACGGTTGTTTCTGGGCCTGGCCTATTTAAACTATAGAGGGAGATGTTTTTCAGTGTGCCTGTGGTTTGAATTGCTGGAGCAAACTTGTGAGAGGCTTAGGGACACCAAGGAGAGAGCACAACACAAGATTAGAGATCTTTGATGTTAGGGAGAGTGAATAGGAATATTTATACACTTATGAAGCTTGTTGGGCTTTGAGATAAGTGATCTTTACCTATTACTCTTAGTTTGGTAGCTTAGACGGCTAAAAGTCGGTGTTCGAGCTTCTGAGGAGTTTGTGAGTGGTTTTTGATCCTCACTTGAAAGGGACACCAAGATAGAGCACTCGATCTTTGGAGGCTTGCTCTTGTGAGAGGGTATTGTTTGCTACAGCTAGGATCGCCGGTGACTTCACTCCGGGAGCGAAGCGTTCTCTAGAAAGCACCATTCCAAGAACGGCGGGAGGGATCGGTATTTCGACGGGAGTGGTCCAATGAGTATTAAAAAAATGTGCCATCTTTTCGAGACCTCAAAAAAATTGCAGAGCATTCTCTTAACTCTCTTTTTATTTTTTGCATGTCATTCTCGTTGAGTACAGTTATAGGTTGCTTTACGATTTCTCTTAGTGGCTATCATGCTAATGCTTGCTTGTTGTTTTTTCTTTCCACTAGCATTGTTAGGGTCTTAGCCTACTAGAATTGCTTAAGTTTTAAGTCTTATAGTTTTAATTTGTAGCGAAATTAAGTTCTATAAGTCCTTCGATTCAAACCCCCTTTTTAGTGTCGTTGATCCTTTCACGGTTTAAGTGATATTCTTGCTTATTTTTACGGCGGAACGCCTTTTGCTTCCGCTGTTCGCATGGGATATTGATGGATTACGGCCTTTTGGCCCAAGGTTGTTCAAAAACCATTTTGTATTAACAAAGTTGAAAGTAGTTTTTTTTGCACGTAATAAAAGTTCTATTGTAACTAAGCAACTTGAATGTAAATAAAGAATAAATCTGAAAATACAATACTAATACATTTTAATAGAATATGGAAGAATTCACTAGCACAATATTCATGATTTTTAAAATAAAGCATCTTCTCAAAAATTTGTATTTTATATAAATTTTAATCTCTGGGTTTTTGAATTGGTTGCTGCAATGTTAAATTTATTCTGCCACAGGTGGATCCTTTATAAAGTACACGAATTCAATTTCATCCATTGATTATACAAAGAAACATGCTCCTGATTAGTGTCACCTTCCAAAACTAACTAATTACCTTTCAAATTGAATGATATAGTAATTAATAATTATTAAAAACTTTTACCTCTTAGGAGGTAAAAAGCAATCTAAACTTTGAGATTAGTGCAAATGAACGGCATTCAATTGGATCTATTTTAAAATCTGCCTTATATATACTATGTAATAAGCTAATCCATCACGTGCACTGACAGATATAATGCCAGCTAGCTCTAGGTAGTATCTTCACCTCAAAAGCGTCTCACCACATGGCTTTTGCCTCATGCTTCCTTTTCCAATTTTTACGTGCCACATATAGTAACTACATTCCAAAATAGTTGGCTCTAGCATTCAAAATAAAGTAGCCATAGATGAGTTGTAAGCAATTACTTGCCACATATAGTAACTACATTCCAAAATAGTTGGCTCTAGCATTCAAAATGAAGTAGCCATAGATGAGCTGTAAGCAATTACTTACCTAAGGACCCTATTATCTACATTCCAAAAATGGATTCTTTACAATACAAAATAGATTAAACGTGCAATAGCTGTCTGCCGTTGCTTATCAATTACTTTCATAATGACCTGATTACTTTTGAACTACATTCCAAATATGAATCCTCTACCATACAAAATACAGTAGCTGGACACTGCTAGCTGGCTTCCGTTGCTTATCAAATAACGACATAGTTAGTTAGTAGCAGTCATAGATCCAGCTAGCTCCTGTTTTCTTGTGCTTTAAATACCCCATCCATCGCTCTGAGATCCATTCCAAGAGGTTCGGGATCGAGAAGAAAGATTGTTACAAAACCCTGAAAATGGGTGGCAAGACAGCAGGTGTGATTTCAGATCTGGGGGGGGTAATCGAAGATGATGAGGGGCTGAACGAACCCACTGAGCTAAGGAAGGACAAAGATGATGATTCGGACGCGAATGAGGACCCACCTGATTGGCTTCCTGATGGATGGATCATGGAAATCTATCGTGCTGCAGATGGAACGCTAAACCGGGTAAGCCTCGTCCCATTTGCGCACATTAATTTTCAAGAGGCTGCACGGTAGAGCACCTTGTTGTATCTTCTGCCATTTATTTTATTGCTGACATTTGTGAATTATCTGAAATTCTTGATTGTATTGTTTCGTTCTGTAATTCATATTTTTAACTTTCATTTCTTTTTTAATTTACAGTACTACACTTCACCTATTTCGGATTACACATTCACTGGGCAGTCAGAAGTGCTAGAATATCTTTTCTCTGGAGTTGACGAGCGGTTGCTGAAATCAAAGGAATGTGCTGCAGAAATGACACTTCAGGTATGTACATTTTTATTCAGTTTAAGTTATGTTTTTTATAACATAAAGTTGCTGCAATATAGTTGATCTATTCAGAAAGCACATCAGTGGCTTCCAAAGGGATGGGTGATGGAGGTCAGAGTGGGTGGCAACAGCAGGGACAAGATGTACAAGGTACCAAGAAATTTAACCTTGGATAAGCAATATGTTAGTTTTTTTCTATACTTATGAGGCTCTCATGTAGAATATGAATGCAATGAGATCATTTGTCTGTTATTCTGATTCTCTTTTAGTTGTGAGTTAATACATTCATAAAATTGGCTCTGAGATATTAAAGGTTTAATAGTTAAGAAAAAAGGTCTAGTAGATAATCAAATGAAATATTGTCCGATTTTAGGTGATGGGGTAAATGGGTGAGGAGTTATCCCACTGGGGTGGAGCTTCCACCATCATCATAAAGGGAACTCTTGCAGATTAAAGTAATGAGGCCACATGGGTACTGCTGGCTGTGAGCGAGGTGCATGACAGACAATAATCGGTGGGCAGGGCAATAATCCGTGTATTGAACGAAAATGGCTTGTTTATATTTATTTGTTGGGTTAGTGGATTATCCCACCTACATGATCTAGTGTAGCATATATAACGTAATAAGCATTTTCTGGTTATTTCCGGTTAATAAAATGCGCTTTCTCTTCTTATTACCATCTTGGAAACTGTTGCATACATAAAAATGTGATTTAATATTTAATATGCAAGAAATTTGTTTCAGTACCGGTATAAATTGTACTATTTATAGTTTGAATTCCCTAACAAGTTTCAGTGTGCATAAAGAATATGTACTTAAATCATGAAACTACTTCCATTCACATGATGTGTTATGTGAAAATCTATTATTGTATATGTACGCGTCGATGCTAATGAACCCATAATCTTTTGTGTGAGAAATGTAAATGCATGCATGCCTCGTATATACAGATCTATCAAAGTTGTGATGTTGCCCTCCCCCCCTCTCAAATTCATCATGGATCATCAGAATTATTATAGTGTATACAACATGATCTACTATCTACGTGCATCAGCATATTCATTGTATTGATATATTGAACATGTTACTGGAGGATTTCTCCAATATTGTGAGTTTTGAGACCTATAAAAGATCCAGTAGAGGTAGGCACTAAACATATATAATTTTTTTGCAGTTTTATGTTGAGCAACGAACTGGAGTGAGATTGCTATCAAAAGAACATGTACTACTCTATCTCAAGGAGTCAAAGATCTCCAACTACGATACAAATGGACAATGTGACACAAGCTCCGACGACAATGTGGGTCTCATCCTATAACTTGTCCTGCTTAAGGAACACATTAATTAATTTAACTCTTTTTGAGCGTTTTGATATTTTTAGAATTAAGTATACCATATATATATGCAGATAATTGCTAAGGTTGAGCTGGACCCCACAGGATTGCCGAGCGGATGGGTTAAAGAACTAGTATTTAGAAAAACAAAGGATGGTTCAGTCAGGAGAGATCCGGTAAGCAAATAGCCAATCACTTATATTCTTGGCAATTAAACAAATGAGTTTGATTTAATCGTAATTTTGTTACTAATTTCAGTATTATACGGATCCTACTAACGGCTTCACATTCCGTACCCTGAAATCTGCATTATCCTACCTCGAGAGTGGAAAAGTACCTAAGAGAGCCTTCATTCAAAAGACAAGTGTGCACGAAATATATTCTTTTGACAAATGTGCAAACCTGGTAATTTTTTTCTATATCTATTGAAAGTTTATAATCCCTTTTTGCATTTTCAATTCTATTTCTTTTATAATTTTTTTTTACCAAGACTTAACAAACCATGTAACTTTTTCTTGCCCTTTGAATTTCAAGCAGTGTTATGAAAATAAGTTGAAACTTTAATCACTTGCCAAGTCTCTATACAACCTTTCTAATTTCTTTTTTACCATTCCCACGAGCATGTTAAATATTTATTTGATTATTGTTGCAGTAGACTTTTAATGTCATAGTTGACTATTCATCTCTAAAAAGTTTAATAATTTTATTATTTTTTATTTTATTGTTAGAGGCCCTTAAAACATGACTTATAATTTTATATTTTTGAACCAATATTTTGAATAAATGGTCAAAGCTGACTTGAAAAGTCAACAGTGACCGAATCTAAAAAATAGAGGGAGTACAATGTTAAGATAAATAAAGAATAGTTAAATTTTATCTCCTCTTTTTTTTTTTGACAATTTTATTCCCTATTATTTTAGATGGATTGGGAAATATCAAGTATATGTCATAATACCAGCGACAAACCCAAGCCTAGATATATGTTTACCTCTCATCCCGTACTCACTTCTAATAGCTTCCCGCTGACCTGTGTAGGATACTAACTTCAAAAATTTCTCTCTGTAGGTGCTACAAAATTAGCTAATGCCCCTAGTTGTATCCACAATTGTACCTTACTATAAAAAATGAATGGAATAGTAGATCTGACATATGAAAATATTGATAAATTCATGGTAAATGGCAAGTACTTTCTCATTAATATAGGGTATACTTAACATTAGTATTGTTCCAGTAATTTCCACATTTATTATGTACTATCGATCTGACATATGAAATTTCTAGCAGAAACTCTAGAAGACCTTGTAAAATCGGCTACTGACTTTATTTTTTCACATGACAGCACGAATTCTTGCGTAGCCGTCTGTCAGTAAATATGAAGCGTTGTCTTAAGCGTGCAGGAACACTCGAACCAACAATCTGTAAGTTACTACAAGTTTCAGTATCATGGTAAACTTTAAGTACATCAATGATTTAGGCACGCAGTACCAGATTTGAGACCCATCAGATGCACATGCATGACACATACCATACGCAAGCATTTGGCATATTGGCTACAAGGTCAATCTTTATAATACATACTTCCTTCTCCTTATTAAAACTTCTTCAGAGATAAAATATGGAGTAATTCATAGATTCTGTACCTTGCCGAAGATGGTGTTTTGCAACCAAATGACATTGGTTGAGGATAGTTGTGTCACGATGTTCTCAATTTTGCACAAACAAATTTTTGTTTTACATCTGCAAGCCACGTAATAGAGTGCCATGTCAGCCTTTCAGTTATTAGATTTAACAATGAGACGCAATTTAGTAAGCGCTTTCATACCTATGCAATACTATTTATTTATTCATTTTTATTATTGAACACATGGAATCCAGTAGAAGGTAGTAGTGAGAGATCGGAAGTCTGATGCCTTGGGGTTATTAGAAGGCATGTGAAAAATTCGTTCATGTGTCTCAATGGATACTCCATTTACATAATTAGACAGTCTAGAAAATCCATTCATGTGGTGTATGAACAACAATTAATGATGAATATATACAGTTTAGTCTATACTGAAGCTAGCCATGATTACAAGAACTTATATGCTCAAAATAAAAACCAGAGATTTTGATGTAACGTGATGTTGTATCTTTTCCACACTGCCTACTAATGAATATTTTCTGTATATTAGCTGAAGATGGTGACACCTCAATTGGCTCGGAATCTGAAGGAGAAGATGAAGATCTCCGTAGCATGACTGGCGCAGATGAAGAAGCAACTTCCTCAAAGATCATCAAATATTCAAGGGGAAAGCCACAGGAACTACCGGCAGCAATGAACAGTGAGGATACAGAAGACGAGGAAACCTTCTAAAGAAACAACCACAAGATACTCTGAGTTTTCCCTGGACTATTTGAGTTTTCCCGGACTATTGGAATTTCTTTTTTTTTATGTCAGCCAACTAGTTAATTATTTCCTGCAGAAAATAATTAGTTACATGGAACAGTTCAAACCAGTGGCAACTCTTCAAATTTATGCTTAGTTATTCCATAAAACTAGCAGCAGTAACATGCTTTGATTTTCAAAGTAGTTCAACAAAATTGTTCGCCATTTTCCTTATTCAGATATTTCTTGTGGTTTCAAATACATGTGTTTGCTTAACTAAAAGAGTTAGCCACCGGAAAATAGAAATGTGTATCTTTGCTTATTGTCTTCCGGATGAGATCAAAGCACTAGTGTCAGAAAATCTTAGGCCCTGTTTGATAGGGCTTTGGCTCCTTAAAAAATAGCTTCGGCTCTGACTTCTTTGAAAAGGGGCTTTTACGGCTCTAATGTTGGCTCCTCAAAAAATGTTTGGTAATGGCTTCTTCTGTTAGCTTTCTTATTTTATAGGAGTAAATAACCTAGGAAAATACCAAATGGACGAAGGAGACAGGGAGAAGCCACCTTTTCGTGGATCTTGACTTCACCACTGCCTCCTCCCAAAAAGAAGGAAATATGGCTGGTCCTAGAATGGTTTTGTACGGCTTCACCTGAAGCCGTACCGAGAAGCCAGTGGAGAAGCCCTAACAAACGGGGCCTGATACTCCTACAGAAAAGCTGCATCCTCATTTGATATCCTTCTCTACTACAAGAAACTATAAAATTGACGGAGTGTTATCCTAGCACAGGAGAGGATGGTGTTTTCTGAATTTTTTCGTACCGGATCCTCATTTACATTACTTGACATAATGAAAAGTAAAGTCTTACAAAGAGACCAGAGTTCAAAAAGACCGGCCAAAGAAACTAAGACTGCCACCCAGCAGGTCACACCAAGCTTACGAAAGTTAGACTGACACATTATTACAGCCACACATCGCTCCAAATCGAGAGACAAAAGAACCATTTCACTGAGACATAACATGCTAAGGAGAAAAGTGCCATTTAAGATTCTTGCGGAGCATCCTCAGCGGCTTCACCTTCTTCTCCCTCTTCTATGTACTGCATCTGTAACATCCTTGGGTGAGTTCTGGCGCTGAAAACTGGCTACCACGGAAACTGGCTGCAGAAGACTTCCCATTCCCCTGATAAGATCATCCTTCGAAAGATCTTTCCGTAAACCTGCCCAATATTTAAGGAGGCAACAAGCTTGCTAAATGATTTCTCTTGGGCTACATATTAGTCTGCGCTCAAAACATGCGTTGTTTTCTAGCTTTCCAGATTGCCCACGTGATTGCAGCAAAACCTGGAGCATGGAATTCCTTACCTTCTACAAAAACTCCTTAATCCAGGAAAAACATTGCAAAGGAGAGATAGGAATGCAATCAGCCCCCAAACATAAGCCAACATAACCCTAAACCACCTTAGCAATGGGACACAGGAAGAAAAGATGTGAAGCAGATTCTTCATTTCCAATTTCTTTTCTTCATATTATCTCAAGTCAGAACAGTATTTTGTTCAAGGAGCCAGAGGAAAGTTTTAATTTACAAATGGGATTTGACTTTTCAAATTTATTTATTAGGCTTGTGGGTAAACCCAGCAAAGATATTTTTATAAAGAGACTGTACAAAGAAAATGCCTTGTTGCATGATTAAACACCCATTTTGTATTATTCAATCCTGAAGTAAAAGAATATCCCATAGACTTCTGTTACTATTCTATTGTTGTTGGTAATGATCATCAAACCATATTCTAAAGGATAGGTTGCATTGTTTTGCACTGCAATTTTGAACAGTAATGAGTTGATCATTACACGTAGTAGAATACAAGTCAGCTAGAGATTTCTTATAAAGCCAACAATTCTCCTAGAAAAGTGTTTCTAGGCCATTGCCTCCAATCTTTTTTCTCCCAAGTAGGCACAAATTTTGGACCTTCAAAATATCACTACAGCAAGGAGAATCAGTCTGCTTGTGTTTGACAGCAGTTTTGTAAGAGTTTCTCAAATACTTTTTCTCACAATATCCTATCATAATCCTTCCTCCTCCAGTTTCCACCACCATTTAGATAGTAGATAATAATTCAAAATCTTTAAATCTTTGATCCCTAAACCTCCTTTACTTTTAGGACACAAATTTCATCTCATTTAACAAGAAGATATTTTCTTTTAGTCTCACCACCTTGCCAAAAGAAAATTCTTCTTTCTTTTTTCATTCTATGAATAACTCTTTTTGACATCATATAGGACATATGATAAATGTGAGGGCTCATAAATTTAGATCTAACTCCTATGCCTTGTGGTGTGTGTAAACTATGACATCTAGTCTCATCTTACTAGTTTAAAGAGAAATGGACTAACTTAAATAATCAGTAACTCAAAACATAGTAACCCTCCGAGGTAGGTGTTCGGCACCTGATGCAGGACGCGGTGGCGGCTGGGAGGCGTATCCATCGGTGGCTGAAGTCGGCTAATGGCGCTGGGAGCACGGCGCAGCCTCTTCATCCGTGAATAAGTCCCTGCCACTACCACATCGAATATATATAACAGATAGTTGCAAATGAAACAAAGGACTTTCAATCCTAGTGGTATGGTCGCTTGGGGTGCTTCTGCGGGTCACGGGTTCGATTCCTCCTGCCCACTTCAATTTTTGTTTCTTTTTCTTAACTGGAAGCTCATAGACCACATTGCCAGCGTGGACTTAAAAATATTTGTGACAACTAACTAATCTAATGATGAAGTAAAATTTGTCACAAATTGCCTACAACATTTTTTATGACGATTCGTGATGCGCTTTTGTGACAAACAAGTAAACTCATCATGAAATTGAACTTGGCTCCACAAAAACGTCATAAAATAGAATGACTAGTGACATTTTGATTTTTTGTCACAAGATATTCGTCATAGAAGGCTACATTTTTTGTAGTCTAAAGCAATAATTTAACATCTAGTACTTTATCAAAAACATATTGTAGGCATAAAATTGTATCATCTGGATACTGCATGATAGCTACTCCATGTTCTACCAAACGAGGGACCAGTCTAGTGATCAACCCATTTTGTTGGGCTCGATGAAAAAGTTTAGTAAAGAAATCAGCAGCTATGCTGAAATAGAGGGAGACAAGGGATCACCTTGTCTCATCCTTTTATAATAACTAAAGTAGCCTCCCAACTGATTGTTTATTCTGACACTCAGGGTGCCATTACACATAACCTTCTTAAACCAGGATAACCACAAAGGACTGAATTTTTTTTATCTCACCTTAGCTTTATATTGACATTTGATACATTCGTCACATAATCAGGCATAGCTGTGGCCCAGCACAACAACAGGATAATTTCAATAAATAATTGGCATAACTGATTATATGTATTAGCCATATATCAAAAACTCTTTATTTCTCAATTCTTTCACGAAGAACTCACTATTCTTTAAATTTTATGAATTTTCTGTTTGTAAAGTTACCTTCATACCTTGAACGTATGGTTTCCCTGTCCAGCTTTTCATGGTTTCATCCTAGACATAAGAGTGACATAGTAGATTGCCCAAACCTTTGTTCACCCCAAACTCAAAAGTGAATGGAACAGTACCTAAAGTTACATAGGTCATAATATATGGCATAAAATTGCGTGAAAAGATTCTGTAATATCAACTTCCACCCATACAACAACAAATACATGTTGTTATGACAATGAAGTTCCAAGCAAATGGACACAACCCCTACTAGGGGTGAAAATTACTAACCCTTAGGTTCACCTCTGAACCTCTTTAGTTCAATCTTGTTTTTTAAAATGTGATCATTTTGGAAAACAAGTTCATTTGATTGAACTGAAAAGATCCTGAGGTGAACATAAGAAAAGAGACACACCAGAATATTGGTAAGGTCAACCAAAGGTTCAAAACTGCAACACTGCAAGTTGTACTCTAAAAAGAATATGGACCAGTGAAATACTCCAATATTTGATCTGCCAATGGTGCGACAAAGGACTCTTCTATTAAACCGCTCAATTATGCTAAAACGTGAGTACAGTGAAATCAGGGAAGGTCAGGTAATTTAACAGCCTTGTTGATCTGAACCAGAAGTAACAGATAAGAGGCGGAGCCAAGTACGTGTGCGCAACTTGGGAATTTCTTTTTGGTCGGCGCAGGCTGGTGATTGGTAACAGTCCGTCGGCAAAGTCACATTTGAACTTTAACATAGAGCCGCTTTCATCTCTTGCTTAATATATACTCTTTCTATTTTTAAATTGACGTCGCCGTTAATTTTTAAAATCAATTTTGACCATTCATCTTATTCAAAAAATTTACTCAAAATATGTAAAATTTTAAGTTGTGATTCAAATAACTCTAATGATAAATCAAATTATATCAAAATATACGAAATTTATCAAAAAAAATTGAATAAGACGAATGGTGAAAGTTTAATTTAAAAGTCAACAGCTACATCAATTAAAGAACTGAGAGAGTATTTCAGTTTGAGAACCAAACTGCTTCAATTTAAAATGGTCTTAGTTCTTGCCGGTTGTTCAAATTGCTGGCCACCAGTTTGAGAACCAAATTACTACCGGTCACCAATTTGAGAACCAAATTGCCGTTTTGGCAGCACGGCCTAGAGCCATAGACAGATACATGACTCCTCTATTAGGAAAACAGATCATGTTAGCAGTAGTTGGTGAGGAAGGCGATGTCATGTGTAGTTTCAGATGAGCTAGTGACCATCGCATGGGATGACGCAACTCAGGGAGGACAGGACACCTCATTGCCAAACTCGACTCGCCACGAACGAACCTGTGGCACCGCGTGGAGCTGTCGCCGGCCCCACTGATAAGGCGTTCTGGAAAATTTGGAGGCTCTGTATGAAATAATAAATGGAGTCTAAAATCTTAGTATTAATTTTTTAATCGTTTGCTTTATCTTAGACCTCCTTTGCAACGTGATTTTTTTTCGTTTTCTATGTTTTCTCTATGAAATTAAACTGATTTCTATGAAATTTTTGTATAATTTCTATGAAATTTTCATGTTTCAAAGGGGTCTTGTGCCTTTTCCAATTCATATTTTCTAGCTCAATTTATGAAAGACATGTCTTGCAAGTTAGAACAATTAAAAACTAGATTAGTTTGTGTTAATTATAGACTATACACAAAATTAATTAAATAAAATTATTAAAACAAAAATTATAAATACAAATATATACTTAATGTAATTAGTAAATTTGGAGATCTATAATTTTGAGAGTCCTCTGCGGTCACACAGTTCGCACGGCCAAGGGACGCCCCTGCGACAACCGTCCTGGTCTTCTGGATCTTGTTACGACGCGTGTACTTAAGAGCAGCACACAAAACTTAAAGTAAACTATAGTGACTTATAATTTGAGGCGGAGTAAGTAGATTATATCAGATCCCTATATATCATAGTTTTTTTAACTCTACGTTGTTCATGTAAAATTTAATTGATTACTGTAAAAACCCTATATAATTTATATAAAATTCTTGTTTTTTCTTAAACAGTTTTTCTTAAAAAAATAACTAAGCCTCAACAGAGGGGCGCCGGAGCTCACCGGACTTTTTTTTGGTGAAGAACGGCCGGTGATGCTGCAGCTGGCCGAAGGAGGAGGGCCAGAGTGGTGGCGCACGCGGTGGCGGCGTCTAGCTCGGCAGGGAGCTCGCACTACAGGGAGAGAAATGGGTGAGGGAGAGACGAAATGGGGAGGGGGGGGGGGGGCTGTGCTCTGGAGAAGAAATGGGTAGCTGGCGTGGTCTGGTGCTGGCTTTCAGAGGAAGGAAAAGGTAAAGAGAAAGGGGCTGACAAGCAGGCCCTGCATGTCAATAGGGGTCCAGCCGAGCTTAATACTTAAGAATTTTGAGGATAAAAATGGAAGAGCAAACAAACTTATATTAGTTTGAAACTTGGTACAATGGATCTATAACATATGTTCTACAATATAAATGACATACACAGGATTTTTCAAAGGGAACAGGGAGATATGGAATTTTGAAACAAGCTAATGGATAAGGGAAACTTGACTGCAGAAAAACAGATCATCTTCCCACATTCAGAGGTCTGAAAGATATAATTCCAGAGTTCTGAAAATCTTGAAACTTGGCAAAGATGGCATAATGTTTCAAGGTGAACAACTTTTGTTTTTGAAGTGAGTTCACATTCGAAGCAGATTTGAGTACACAGAATTTAAATTACAGATAAGTGTTTAGAGATGGAAATTCATTTGGGCTGTTTTGAATTTGAACAAAACCTCATTAGGTTTCTATAATTTCATCACTCGCCATCAGGTTTAAGCAAGAACTTTGTTTCTCCTATAACAAACATTTCACATTTGAATAAGTTTTGAAATTTCATTGTTGAGTTTGAATTTGAATTCCAACATTGAACATTTGAATGAGTCCAGCACTTGATCCTAAGATATGGAATGCTACAGCAGCTCAACAATTTCTTTGCATTTGTGAAAAAGTGTTTTTTCCGGGACAAGTGATCTCATGGTCATAAGACAACAGTTTTACATCGAGTGGTCAGCATTAACTCAAAATATATTCTCCAGTCCATAAATCTTCTGAAACCATGAACCCTAATAAAGGAGATTAAGTTAAGATAAAAAGGGCAAAAAAGGAAGGTGAGCCAAGAAAGAACAGTTGTACTGTACAACTTTCTCAAGATGCAGAGGTGGGGAGTTTGCCATCCCATTATCTAAAAACGCAGCAGAACCTTTTACGCTTGTTCCCGCATCTAAAAAGCTGGACGGTTCGGATGGCTTCCAATGGACTGCCTGATCGCAGCATCCGCTTTCTTCACCTCTTCCATGCTGGCACCTCCAAATCAGAAGCCAACAGTTACATCCTTGAGCGATGCCAGGTTCTCCAAGCCCATGGCGAAACCGCCATCGCCGTTGATGATATCACTTACCTCACACACAGGAAATGTGAATTCAATTTCTGTAAGCCTCGGCATCGCCCCTTGTTGGAACACCACAGGTCCTCTGTATATCAATAGCGCGCACCTTTCCAGCCGTGGGAACCAACCAGCACCGATGATGAATCTCCCAAGAAACCCGAGTGTTGCAAGTTCCACTTGCATATACAGACGGCGGAGAGCTGGCAAACTCCCAACAATTTCCAATTCCTCCTGCTTTAGCACCCTAATTGTGATGTATAGGGAGGAGAGGTCCAAAAGAAGCGAGGAATTCATCCAAGCCGGCAGTGTAGGGAACCAGCAGCCTGCTACTAATTTTTGGAGATATGGTGGGGCAGCCCAGGCATCCAAGTTGTATCCACCAGCTAAGATCCAGATATACAGACTATGCATTTTCTGCATCTGGCTTAGGCACTCCACTAGAGTTTCTTCAAAACTATCATCCCAAACAGTGTGGCAGCTAATACCCAATACTCTCAATGATGCCAGATGACCCAACTTTTCTATAATGTCCCCAGAGCTATTGATGCGTAACCTTGACAGTACTTCAAGGGATGTTAGTCTTCCAATCCCATTTGGCACTCTTATGATGCTTTCAATGCGTTGTCATCTTAACTGACTTAGTTGAACAATAGTTGATGGCAAAATAGAAATTCGATCTTTCTCCAAGTCCAATGTTTGCAGAAATTGCAGGTTTCTTATTTCTTCAGGGAGCTGAGTAATTCTTGTGTTTTTTAGTCCCAAGTACCTCAGGTGAAACAATTTTTCAAGATACTTAAGACTGTCAGCTGAAAGGTGACAATCTTGTAAGTCCAATACGCGTAAAACTCCGAAGCTCAAAAGGGCTGGCATTCGAGGAGGAAAATATGCAGAAAATGGAAAGACAATAATTGACCTCACTTACTGTATGCTATCATCTTGAAGAACACTATGATCTACAGTTCTGTTTTGAAGAGATAACCTACGAACCTTTCTTGATGGGAGCATGTGAGGCTCATTTAATACGGTGATAAAGTTTTCTTCAGTTGACAAATGACGGATAAGATCAAGCACCATGTCATGTACACGGCAAAATTGCACCACGACAGCATCCTCATATTCTGGTTGGATCAAACTTCTGTTTATGAGATCATTAAAGTGACTCTCTCCAAATTCAAGTAAGCTATCCCCTTGTTTTTCACAAGTGATAAAACCTTCAGCTATCCACATCAATATCAACCGATCTTTCTTAATATTACTATCCTCTGGAAATACATTCAAGTATAATAAGCAGGTTCTTTGAGGGGGTGGAAGATCATAATAGCTAAGGGACAAAATCATTCTCATATTCTCCACATCAAGATTACTTTCCAGCCCATTACCAATAGAGTTGCACACTTATACCATTCGATTTTATTTCTTCCTTTACTGGCCAATAAACTTGCTATCGTATTAATAGCTAAAGGTACACAGCACATTTCTTCAATACTCTATCAAATACTTCAGCCAGATCCTTTTCAGGACACTTTTCTTCATCTCCGATACCAAATATTCTTCTATAAAACAATATTCTAGAGTCACAAACACCAAGCGGTTTCATCTTGTAAGCGCCTCCAACTTGTCCAGCAACATAAAAAATACGGATAGTTGTGATGATTCTATGTCCACAATTATAATCAATTAAAGCACATCTAATTATTTTCCAGACTGAGATGTCCCATATGTCATCAATAACAATGAAGTACCTGCACAGAGAGAAACAAAAATGCTAGTTATTACAGCATGTCGGCACTGCAGTGATTTTACTCATATACCATGATAGGACTATTAATTTTTTTTTATTAAAAAACTAGCTAGGGACAGATAGGAGATCAGCACATGCAGCTTAGAAGTTCCAATTCACAATCTAATTCTACTCAGTCAAATAAGAGTTTAGCTATCAGCGTACTGTTTTGGCTCACTATAACTACATTGATGATGTAGCACAAAACAAAGCGACTGTAACATGTCATTTCATCAGGACAAACAAGATAATATTTTGTCATTAGAGTTTCCAGAATCAGTCCCACAATAATATCATGAAATGGTGGGTGTAACAGTAGGCAAATGGCTAGCAAGTGCCCTATGATGTTTTTGTACCTCTTTCTCTCGCAGGAATTCTTTGAGTTCATTCATGAGCTGCCTCTCATCGAGCGCTTGTTCATTAATCTTCTTGCTAAATTCATAGAGCATGCCATTGAATAACTTCTTCATGTTAGGAGTTTGAGAAACCGAAACAAAAGCATAGCAATCAAACTGTGCTCTTAGCTTTTCATATGCAGCATTAGCAAGAGTTGTCTTTCCCAGCCCCCCAAATCCAACAATTGAAACTATGTTGCTTTTCGGCATGGACATGAACTTGATTAGCTCATCCCTTGCCTCCTCAATGCCAACGAGCTCGCTGGTATTTGTGTAGAGAGCCAATAAACGAGGATCAACTCTGACTGGCTTAGCCACAACTCTGCCTATCTTGTACCTCTCACGCCGCTTGCTCACCTCGTCAACGTGGCTTTTGATCTCCCTGATGTCCGTGGCAATCTTATGGCGAATCTTGCCTCTTGTCAGCAAACCAAGGCTCCTATCGATGAACTTCATGAAGCCACGTGGCCTGGCCGGCGGCTCACCGCCCTCGCCGCACACCATGAACGCGTCGATGCTGTCTTCCACGTCGTAGCACAGTTCCCTCACGTCTCTAGCCCATATCCTGTCCTGGCAGTCAAGCTGGTCCGGCGGCGTCGCAGAGATCTTCTCCAAGGCGCGTGTCCTTGGAGTGGATGTGCGCTTCAGTGTGAGCTTAGTTGCTTTCTTGTGGCGGGGCACACAGAGCAGCGCATATACACTAGGGCCGCACCGGAGAATGGCGCCGCCCGGTGCCGGATTGAGCCGCCGCGTTGATGACGTGGTTGCGGTGCTGTAAGGCCAAGGCGATGTGGTGGATCAGTGGATGCACCCTGTGGACGGGGTGGAGGTATACCTGGGCATTTGTGCCACTCGGCACGGCCCGGAATGGCACCGCCCGCCCAGGCACGACGGGCCGGCTGGGCCGTGCCGCAGTGTGCTACGGGTCTTGTCTTCGGCCCGAGGCACGGCCCGTCAAGCCAGGAACCGTGCCGTGCCGGTCTGATTGGTCTGCTGCCACGATGGCCCAG
>BCLG01002972.1:14166-31584 GCA_001602295.1 Zoysia matrella
GAAACATTATAAATTATTTTTTGTCAAATTTTCACGTTATTGTTAGGTGATTTAGCCGGTGCACATATTTAGGGCTTTTTTGTTTGGGCTAGTGCATTTGAGCTTTTAAAAAAGCTGATTGGTGGCTAGTTAAAAAGTTGGGTGGTAGTATTTTGATGTTGACTTTGTAATATATTTTAACTTGTCTAGACACCAAAAGTCAAAAAAAGCAACCTTAAATAAGGGTTTCAGTTTTTACTTCACTTCCTCATAAGCTGTCTTTTTAACGTTCTAAAAGCGAGATTTTCATGATCTTATTTGTTTTGTCTTTTTAGTTGGAAAAACTAATTTAAAAGCTGAAACAAAGATGACCTTAACTTAGCATGAATAGGGAAGGAGAAATACTTAATCTCAGTCAATTATGGCTCAGCTTTTCAGTTTTTACTTCACTTTCTCATAAGCTGTCTTTTTAACGTTTTAAAAGCCAAATTTTCATGATCTTATTTGTTTTGTCTTTTTAGTTGAAAAAACCAATTTAAAAGCTAAAACAAAGATGGCCTTAACTTGGCATGAATAGGGAAGGATAAATACTCAATCTCAGTTAATTATGGCTGAAAGCTCGGTTTTGTCTTCTGCTTTCAAGTCCATATGACATACCACATCAGCTCTAATTTTAGATTCTGAATTTTAAATAATTTTTCTCTCAAACTGTGAACATGTTTTCTCCATTTGAACCATTGTGTTTTAAGCCCTTAGCCCCTGGTTTGTGAGCCTTAGGATAAGCCACTTTCCAAACGAGGCTTTACGATAAGCGCTGAATGCCCAATGCATGCCAGTGATATTGCGCAAGATCTGACAGGTTGCACATTCCCCATGACATGAGCCGACAGTATAAGGTCAGCGTCTCGATCTGTCGTTATTCCAGTGACCTAAGCAACTGTGTGAAGCTCGCAAGTGTTGACAACACATCACCCGTACTAACAGGACAGTGTCCTGTGCTGCGGTGATGTGCCCAAAGTGGTGGTGCTTTCCCATGGTCATGGTCCATGGAAGTGCGAAAGGTGAGGTAGGGGCGGAGGGCGAGCCGGCGAGGTGCGTCCGCGTGTAAAAGGAAAGGGAATAGTCCAAGATTGACGAGGGCAGAATTCCATGTCTTGAGGACTGGTTCATTCTACTAGTGTGCGTGGACCAGCGTTTCATTCACTGACGGAGCCGCGGAAAATGGTGCTCATCGTTTTTTTTTAAACCGTAAATTTTTTTTGGAAAACTGCTACAAATTGAAAAATTAAAATTTGAACGGAATTTGGTCGAAAATACTATAAATAAATCGAGTGATTTTTTTTGGTTTATCGATCGATTTTTTTGATTTCATTTGTTTTCAAGTTTCAAATTTTGAAATTCATCGGTTTACCTCTCAATTATACTAGTTTATCGACTGTGTTTTCGAAATGCTAAAAATTTTCAAGTTTTATTTTTTTGAATTTTTTTAAAACCGATCGTCCGATAAAACTAGACCGATCGGTTTTAATGGTTTTGTTAACCTTGGTATGGATTGCATGCATTGGTGTGTGCTGCATGCTGGGCTACATTGAAGGATCATAGTGATCTAAAAGGAGAAGCCCTTTGCCGAGCTCAATGCACGCAGAAGTATCACTACGAGTAACACCTCGTGGTGAGATCATACGATACAAGAGTAGGAGCAGCAGCAGGACGCAATTAAGAAGGTACAAGTGTCTAAGATAGTGGAGAGCACACGGGCCCAAAGAAAAGCCTGACGACGTCGATCGGTGGAGCTTGCGTACATGGATCTAAGCGCGCACAAATCCATGGTGGGCAGCATGTACCCTGCAGCCTCGATCTGGGGCTGACATGCTCCATGTCCCCCCTTTGATCCCAGCTTTTCTCCCCCGCATAAAGCAAGCCCACGCGCTCGGAGGCACCTGTTAGCTAGTTTTACCCTGCGCAGGGGCGCGGCTGCCTTCTTTTTCACCAGGCTCCTGGCCCCCAGCAAAAGCTACCGCATGTTCAGCAGCGGGGTTTTCGCGTGCCATTCTTCTCAGTGCAGCGAATATTCTCCATCACTTTGCTCAGGGTTAACCTTAGCTACTAAAGTCGACTTTACTAATTAAGCACATATACATCGCGCGATCTACCATGGTCTAGCATGGATTTGGGTTAACCTACATGCCCAAATCTGGAGGATCTTATTACACTCCTGCAGTCTCACCGGTGGTGGAACTCTGCATAGGGCAACTAGGGCCACGACCCTAGTCATGGTAAATAAAACTTGAGTACTTTTTCTAATTTTTTAGGCATGTCTATGCATCCTTTAATACATCTGTTCTCTTATTAAATCGACGCAAAATCAATTAATTTATCTTTGCTTGTTACAGTATATATATTGGAATTATGTAAACGAAGAGAGCCAAAAACATTAACATCTTTCCTGACCTCAGTTCATAAATAGGCTTTGTTATTTGGAGCTTCTCTGCTGGCTTTTCGGTGAAGTTGTACCAAACAGTTTAAGAGAGAGCTATTTTTTTTCCTTATTTTAAGGTGAAGCCGGATGAAAAAAAAATGTGGAGAGGGAGCCACCAAAACATAGGTAATCGGCTCTCCCGTTCCCTTTTGGCACTCAATATTCCAAATTATCCCATATTTTTAGGAGAGGCTCTTTTACTAAAGGTTTTCAGATAAATTAGAGGTGGAGCTAGAAAAACCATTTTTCAAGAGGAGTCAAATCTAAAGCTGTTTTCAGAGAACCCAAAACTCTACCAGATAGTGCCTAGATTGTATCGCTTTTTATTTTATGTGTGCTAAACCTATTAACAACGTGAATAAAATGAAAATATTTTTAAATGTTGATTTCTTGCTCGATAGTAGTATCAATCTTGTGTTAGAGGTAGCGGTCCTAGTTCAGCCATTGGATCTCACCCAATGCGATCACTGACAAGGCCTACTGGTGATGTCATCTCGTGGGCAAAAGAGGCAGCGGCCGCTTTATTTACCCCCATATGCAAGCAGGCGCCTGGCTCCGCCTCTGCCTCGGCAGTCCGGCCGTTAGCCAGTGACTGATTTGGTGTCAACTCAACCCACCATCTCATCTGTTATCTTTTTCTCGCCACTAAGGTGTGTTTATCTAGGAGAAAGCATGCTCTTTGAAGCTCAACCTGGATGGAGAGAGAGAGAGAGAGAGAGAGAGAGATCCCCAGGGGAAATAGAGTGATGTGCATCTTTTTATGACGCTGCCTTTGTCTGCCTGCATGGTTTGATTTTCCATTTTTTACGGCTAGCATGCACATGTATCTGGTTGATTTGATGCAGAGTGAGTTAACAGCTTGGGGCAATGCAGGGTCTGCCTTATTTGGGCATGCAACCTATGTCTGTTCCTATCGCAAACAAGAGGAAAATATGCCGAGTAATTCTGGAACCCTGTATTTTTTTCTCTTCTTACTTTGTTTTTTTTTTCCTATTCTTCCCATTTCCATCTCTATATAATTATATTTATGGTGCTTACTGCATGATTTAGCTTTTTACAGGTAGCTAGATCCATGGCCCCTAATAAGCAAAGACAGATAATAACAACCATACAAGTCGTTTAGTGATCCCAATACGCACAAAGCAGTAGATCGAAGCTGCAAAAGAGCAAAGGCGACGAAGCAAGGTCGAAAGGAGAAGCTCCATTGCTGCCTGTAGCCGAATGGCGAATAGTACTCTCTCTCTCTCTCTCATGACTTTTGATCGGTGGTTTCTTTTTCCTGTTTACAGGACGGACAAACCTAGGCCTACAATAAAGCTCTCGATCGGCAGGCACGCATGAAACTTCTCTCACCCACCTCGATCGATCGATCGCGCGGGGGAGAATACTGCATGCATGTGCATGCAGGTGCGCGACGCATTATTGAGCCATTGCCAACCCGTAAAGCGAGACACGCAGCATGCGGAACAAAAGCGGCCACGAAAGAAACAGCTTGATCGAACCCACCCCGTGTCCCATTGGAGATTTGGTCGGCAGATACCTCCCTGCTGATGAGCTCATCAGAGTACATGCATGCACAGCGTTGAAAAGCTAACTGAGGGCCGCCCGCCCGCCGGGAAGGGGGGGAGGGGGGGGGGGATAGGCCCACGTGAATAAATCCTTCAACACTTTCATATAAATCATCTATTTGTCTGCTCGAACTATTTCATTTGGATGTTTTCTTTAATGAAAGGCCATATTTCTAGATGAACACATAGAACTAATTAAGCGAGGCAATTAACAAAGACAATAGCAACCAGAATAATTGTTCCTTTTCAGAGATGTAGAGGCGGGGACCTTGTTGTTCCTTTATTAAAAAAAAAGGGGAAATAATCGTCCCTAGTATGTAATGGATGTGTGGAGAATGTTGTCGTTTTCGTGTGTGCTATTGCGTGATGGTTTGCCATCACGGTTTATTTTCGTGGCGGTATTTGGTAATTTTGTGGCGGTTGTGAGCCCTCACGAAAATTCCAATATGTGGTAGTGAAACCAAATTTTGTTTTACAATTTTATAAAAGTTCACTTAAAAAAATCCTGCGTTCAAAGCGTGTTCGGATTGACGAAACATTAAAATGTGATTCAGTGATATATATGTATCCCGAATGATTTGGTCCCTGACATCTAAGACTACAAATTAGAATATTTTGATCAGGCCATCATGTTGAGATAATGCCTCCATCCCTAGATGATGATGTACATATACGCAAGCTACAAAGCTCTAACTCAAGTTACTCCATCGTGCCAGTTTGTTTTAGCTTTGGATTGTGCCACCATAATCCATAATCCGAAGCTAGCTAAAAGAAAGTGGCCCTACTAAAAAATACAGGGAGTACAATATGAAAGTTAAAATGTTAAAAAATAGAGGGAGTTCATAGGTTTTTGATAGCTAGCTAGTTAAATAGGAGTACCTACAAAGTAGCCATGGCACATTGCATTTGATTCAAGGCAATTGCAACACCCGCAAGATCAGAATCAACACTTGAGGTTGTTGTGGATGCCTATCTTATGGTCCATACGAACCCACGGCTTCCCAAACCATGGTTGTAGCCCACAAAGAAACTACTCCCTCTGTCCAGTAATAATTGTCGCTTTATATATGACAAAAGTCAAGCTATCTTAAGTTAGACTAAGATTATATGAAAATATATAAACTTTTAATTAGGAAATCAAATTAATATCATTATACGAGTCAAAATCTATTTTCATGATAATATATAGATATAGATAACTTTATCTGTAAATTTGGTACACTTTTATTGATTTTGACAAATCCTAAAATGATAATTATTCTGGGACAGAGGAAGCAGCTCGCTGCAGCGAGACAGGGGCACTCATGTAAAAGCACTTGAAATCTGCCCCGTACTCAGTAGGTAGCTCTTTCGGACACATATAAACGCTGTCCATACTACACCCAAAGCCACGTCTCACACCTACTACCTCTCAAGAAAGCAAACAGCAAAGTATACCGCTTGCTTACTTGCTCCAGTAATCAATCTTCCATGGAGGAGCAAGGTGAGACAGATCTCCAGCTGCAGCTCCTGCCACCCACACCCGCGGCCCGAGATCTCCACGATATGTCTGCCGCGGGGGCCGGCTCCCCGGACCATCCGCAGCTGGACCTCGACCTGTCCATGAGCATCGGACCGAGGCAGCACCACCCGCCGCCACAGCCGCCACAGGCGGCGACAGTGTCTTTGGCGCCGTCGCCAACTGCAAACGAGAACATGAGAGCGGGGGCCGTCGCGAGACATCAACAACAGCGTCAACAGGTGGCGGCCGACTTGCGCGCGGTGAAGCTGCACGCGGCGGAGCAGGCCCGGATGGCGTCGGCCGAGCGCGCCTACGCGGAGCGCGTCCGGGAGCTGGCGCGGCGCGAGCTGGAGCTCGCCGAGCGGGAGTTCGCGCGCGCCAGGGCGATCTGGGACCGCGCCAGGGAGGAGGTGGAGCGAGTGGAGCGCATGAAGCAGATCGCGGCGAGGCAGCTCGTCGGCACGGCGTCGTCCGCGGCGGCGCTGGAGATCACCTGCCATGCCTGCATGCAGCGTTTCCACCCCTAGTAGTAGTGGTTCTGTGCTGCAGGAAGCGGATCTCGATTGCTGCGATGCGAGCGACCAATGGCGACCACCATTGCTGTAACCTTTTTCTTTATTAGCTTTCAGCTCAGTCTGTGAATGGCATGCCATGTTCGGTTTGATATGAACGCTCTTTAGATCTCGTTGCTCGCTCTTTCTGTAAGATCACATCCTTAATCTAATATCCTTCCTTAACGAAAAGAAACTACGAGTACATAGCCGGGTCGTGAAATCAAACTAGCTAGCTAGTTGTAGAGGGTTTTTATGAAAGTATAATATGAAAAACTGTTATAATTTTATTTTATTTCTATAGAAACTTTTTTAAAGTAATAATATCTTTCTATTTTCAGCCAGACTAAAATTTCATTTGCTCCATGAAGCTTTGTTAAGGACTGCTGGGTGAGCAAGAAACTCAGACAAGAAGTCAATAAGGATTCTGTGCATAATTTTCACATTGCTAAGTTTAGACAAGTACTTTCTCTGTTTTTAAATTGTTGTCACCGTTAATTTTTAACATAAATTTAGATCATTCATCATATTTAAAAAATTATTTCAAATTAAAAATTACAAGCTATGATTCAAATAACTTTAATGATAAAGTAGACTATAACAAATTCTATTATATTAATTAATTTTTTTAATAAGATGAATACTCAAAGTTTAAATCGTGCTCCCTAACTGTTTGTTGGCCCATGAAGCTTTGTTTGACACGCACAGATGTACTACAAGAACTCAGATGGCCAGAAACGCTGCTGCCATAGGCAAAGGAACAGATGCCTATAATTATTATACGCTCTGTTAAGTGTAGAGGCGACACACAGCCACAGGTACCACCCTGCCGGACGAACAGTGCCACACTGACTCAGAACACCAGTAAACTGAACTATTATCAGTAGTACCAATCTACTATTGGACGCACACTGAGACAGTCGATCAGAGTCATCAGACCATGCATCAACGAGATCGCAATTTCATTCTGAGCGCATGCATGAATTCTGAACTGAATACAGGTGCATGCAGACGCAGGCAGTGGCAAATGATTGAGGTGAACGAATCCTGGGGAAGGGATTCAGGTTGCTGACCGGCCGGCTGGCTGGCCACGGCCATGTGGCGGCAGCAGTCCTTCTGATCAAAGGGCCCAACAGGAATGAAAAGAACAATCACATACACAGTGCTGGTACTATCTGCTACTACTACTATGTGCCATTCCTATCAGGAGGTGAAAAACTGAAAGCATTTAGCACAGGGTGCCCATGTGGATTCCCAGTACTCGTCTATAGCCCGTCACTCACTAACCAAGTCAGGTCGTTGCAGCCATTCAATCACACCAGCATCATGAACAATGAACATCCTTGCTTGAAGGAGAAGTGAAAATAAAACAAGTATGAAGATTCTATATGTGAACATTTGTACGACTTACAAGCTCGTCTAGAAATACGCAAATTTCTACTAGTTCCAATGGAACCGTTGAACTGTTATCTTAAGAATTCATCTTTCATCAGATTTCTGAAGTTCCTACGAATATCAGGATATGATCTGAACTGATGATATGTAGGAGTACGTGTTTCCTCAGCAACAAGATCAGACTAGAACGTTCAGCACCTGCGAGTAAAAATTCAGATACGCATGCATCAACCTAGGTATCTGACTGAACGACTATACCTCTGATGGATCGATCGATCAGGCTGTCACGCTTAGGTCATCACCTGGAACCGATGCAGTGTGATCCACCACAAGCAATACCACAAAAGGAGCTCCAGACAAAAGTTACCTCACTTCCCATTGCCACTGCTTCCCTACAAAGCCAGGCCATGACCCCCAAACCACAAGTCAATTGCCTTTCATCAGAAGGTACGGCTAAACGTCAATGAAAACATCATGATGCTACTGCAAGAATCCCATCCATATCTTTATTCAACTTTGTTTCCTTTTTGAACCCACGACTTTTTACTAGCTAGTACAAAGGTTGGCTGAGTGATTCCTATGCATGCTCCTTACTCGTACTAAGAAGCGTTCCAGCAAACAACATCATTATTTTTGTCCTCGTGATTGAAACAAGTTTCGTCACTGAAGTAACTGCGTCGAGGAACTAGGCAATGTACTCCCTAACAAACGCTCTACGAAAGTACTTTGGTTGCTATATGAATAAATGTTGGTCACTTTCAATCTATCACCAATTAACTATGGTCACATTTTGTTGGTTGTAACTTTATCACTATATGTATATAGCGACCAACGGTTGTATACGTTGGTCATGAAAACTATACAGCAACCAGCGCACCTAGACAGCTATATATAGATATTCACGAACCAATGTGTTACACACTGGTCACTAAAGGTGTACACCAACCAAGATAATCAAACCTTGTCACTATATATTGATCAACGTTTAGTAATCAAATGTCTTGGTCGCTAAACTTTGACTTTAGTGACTAAAAATTCATTTTCTTAGGGAAATTTGGCATGTTTGGTGAAATGTCATTAATTTCCTAGTAGTCTAACTTAGTTCAGTCTGCTATGCAATGACAGTTTTGGATGTAAAATCTCTAGGAGCAACCGCTCTCTGATCCCAAATTAGGAATTCCTAGAATAGAAGCCAGCAAGTTGACGAATTAGCATATCCTATTTGCCCTAAAGACAAAGAAATGAAACAAGGAGAAGTTCATAGCAGATTTAAACGTTGACACTACTAGGACAGATGCATCCTATTGTGTAGTGCAGCTGCATGTCTGCATCAGCAGTCCAAAGTATGAAACTAACAACTCGTGGCAGCAGTACAGGGAGATAACGTCGCTTAAGGGCTAACCACTGCTGAATTCAAAATACGTCGATTCGGAGTAACAGAAACAACTACCAACCTTGCTGAATAAATTCACATGTTCACAGAACCAAAGCCTGTTACCAGAGATTGACACGACAAGTTATCAACGAAATGGACGATGAATCAAGCTTCTTCGTGCTAAAGCCGTGCGGCTTGCAAGCGCTGCGACGAAATGACCGGCTTGCAAGCCTGTTACCAGAGACAAGATGACGAGGCCGTACGGTGACGTTCAGGGCTCAGGAGCCTATGACACCGAGCTAGCCGAGGGTCCTGCCCTGCTGCTGCAGGTGACCCAGGATCCAGTGCCCTGCGATCTTTTTAGCAGCTTGCAAGCCGGTCCACCGTCCACGGGGGCCATTCGTGCATGTGCAATGCTGGCCAAGCGTGCTGGGTGCTGCTCGAACTAAATGGAGCCAACGATGTGAGTGCTAAGCTCATCGCCTTAACCCACTGGTTAATCGAGATTACATTGTTCAGGAACATAAACCTAACTTGCAAGGACTCACAAAGGAGCATTTCACACGGGCGGAAGCAAATCCAGCTGCCTGAACTGTCACACGGACTGATACCATTTCATGGGGGTGACTGATCAGCTACAGGTACCACTGGATCCCAAGGGCACCAATGTAAAGCAGTGACGACAGGGTCCTGACCTGCGGTAGTGTGGGCTGTGTCGTTCAAACCGCAGACCGCAGCATAGTGGAAGACACTGGGACGGCTCGGCCGGCGTCTCCATGAAGCGACCACTCGTCGGCTGGTTTTGATCGTCTAGAAAATGCAGCAACAGTAGGCAAGCAGAAAGAGGCTGTTGGTCATATTCTGTCTGTCACATGTGCCTGTGGCTCCAGTGAGTACTATCAATTTTGACATGTCGCGCCAGGTAGTCGTGTGTCGAGGGTTGTCGATCTTGGAATATTTTTCTGGGCGAGATGAGATGGACTGATGCTTGACAAATGGAACAATAGATGGCCGGCCACCAGAGGTAATGGACTGAGGTAGGTATCCACAGCAATGGGATGTTACTTGCATAGAATAGTTCCAGAAACAAGAAATTGGAAAGCCATAATGTGGTTTGCCGAGATGTCGGCTGTAGGCCTAAGATCAGCACAAATTTGCACGTCCTGGTGGAGTAGAACAGTGGACAAGAACAACAAAAACGGAGTAGTGTTCCAGAGGGCAGCCAGTTATAAGGCTCTGGCTTCTTCAACATAGTTTTGGCTCTGGCTTATTTGGAAAAATGGCTTTTTCTAGTTTTGGCTCTGACTTATCTAAAGAGTTTCGCAAAAAGGTCTTCTCCTATGTGATCTTCTCTTAAAAATGTAGGGCAATTTGAAATATTGAGTGTCAACAACGATAGGGAAAACCAGTGAAGTTATGTTTTTTATCCCTACCTCCCCTTATTTTTTCATGTGGTTTCATTCTAAGAGTAAGGAAAAGCAGCTCTCCATTCTGATAGTAAAGTCACAGAGGAGCACTACCAAATGCAGCGTAAACACTCATGCAGGCATGACGCTCTCGCTGCGGCCACTTTAACTCATGAGGCTCAGGATGCGCTCCCCTGCTGACTCCAATATGCCAACGGGCCACGATTTGGATTGGGTCCAACAAGGAAGCAGTACAGTAGACTAGAATCATAAGGTTCCGCTATAATAATTCATTTTTAAATAATGGAACAACTATAATAATTCATAGTAAGAAAAGACCACGAGAATCCCTTTCGGACCCACGAGAGCACTTTCTTTTCTATTTGAAATAACGCCCCCCTCTGCCACACACGGAAGTACGAACGGTGAGGTACTCATCAGCTACAACAATTTTAAAACGGAGAGTGTAATTTGCTTAATAAACATTCTAAATTGCAGGCTCGAGATAGTCATTCTTGCAGTATGCTGCCGAAAAGCATATGGGCTCGGCTATTTCGGCTCTGCTGCAAGTGTGCTAAACCAGAAGGGGAAATATCACATGTCCGTTATATTTCAGCCTAGCCAGACGTCACATTCCAGGTTTTATCCTCTGAAAGCGCGCACCTAAGTTTTTCTAACACAGCTGCACGCAGAACGCCATCATATCTCCTGATGCCGACATGCAAAAGAATAATTACATTCCGTTTTGCATATTTCATAACAGTGACGAATCAACTAATTTTCCCAGAGAAGAAAACAACAGCGAAATGCTGGAAAACATCAAGGAAAGTATTTCTCTACGAAATCCTCCGGGAGACGTTTCCGGAACGGGTCGTACTGAAAACTCAGGAAACTTTGATAAGCTTTCTTGACGTCGAAACGATGTGACGGAGCAAGTACGTAGCTGTTCATTTGATCTTCGCTGCCAGTTGCACGGACCTCGGCCTGATTTGATGGCAAGAAGATTGTGGAACGGAGCGCTGCACTTGGACAGAAAGAAGGTGCGGGTATTGAGCATGTGCGTTTCGTATGGTTGTTGCACGTCGGTCTCAGGGGCAGGGGCAAAGAATCGCTGATCCAATATATATATATATATATATATAATTTTTTTCGGTCACTGTTCGATCTGCTGTGATTTTTGCAAACCCCCCCCCCCCCCCCTATTGATCTCGAGCAGAATTTCACATATGTATATTGAATAAATAATAATATGAACGTTCATTCATTCATTGACATAACTAGCCAATTCAAAACAAGGAAACCCATTGTGTTTAATCTTCAAAAACAGAAGCAAGTTCCGTTGAGGTTTGGCGAAGACGATCATCATGCAGCAGCCTAATGCCTCACAGCACGCGGATTGAGACATGGCGGCAGGGAAAATTGCAAAGGCTGGACGTCGGCTCGTCTCCTTTCAGGGCGCTACTTAAAGTTGCGCTAGGTTCGGTACGTCGATCGCGCACGGGCCGCGAGTTCTCTTGCCGCCTTCGTCCGGTGCAATGGTACGTTGGCACCGCTGAAGGATCGCTCCGTCACGTAAAGACTCAAAGAGGAATATAATGCGATTATGATGATTTTTAAACTATCAAGTGATTGCATTTAAATATCTCCGTGACTTCTTTCATTCTTGTTACAGGTTTACAAGGTATGTTGAAGTTAAGATCCTAATAATGAATAATAATGAACTTGAATCAAGTATGATTTTAAAACAAAAAGAGAAATATGATGAGAACATCACTTATTAAGATGCATATAACACTCATTAAATTAATATTGATGAAACTCATGCACTACAGTTGAAATTAGAGGTAAGCTCGTTTCTAAATCCTTATTTAGCTTATTTTAAAAATAAATTGCTATGTAATAACTTTATCATGATTAAAAACATTAAAAAGGATCAAAGAAAGTTGAAAAATAACTTAGAGATGCAAAAAAAACAGAAAGGACATTCAATTTGAAGAGTTTGAATCCAACTTAGATTCGTGTCCTAGGTAGACTACAGAAGCAGCTTACACTAAAATGGACGTCCAAGTCACATACGAACTCTATTTTGAATATTTATAGATATAGATGAAAACTAAAGAGATAATCTTTTTAATGAGTCTAATTTTATGCCAAAATATTTTATATATCTTTAGAAATATTTGAAATAATATGACGTCCAGAATCTATTAAAGTGTTGTGCCACCATCTTGGATCATTCATCGTGTACCTTTGCTAAACCTGTTAGCATTAGGGTTTACTCTTTAAGAACATTCTAACCTCTATACAAATAGTAGCCATCGTTTTTAGATTTAAATTTTGCTAAGATTATTTTCTGTTCTCAAGTAGTTTCGTCCCTAGACAGTTTGTGAGATTCTGACTTAGTGAATTTAATTCAAATTTTGCATCTATATTATGCTCTTTCTTTTTCTTAATTGTGTTCTTCAATTCGCAGGTAGAGATTAATCTTCTTAGTGAGGTAAACTGAGTGTTATGGTTGATAATCATAAAAGAAGTGATGTTGTGGTTGCGGAGTTCAAATCGTGTAACTACATATGTGAAACTACGCATGCTTTCACACACCAACATGGGAGTGTATTCACAGTGAGAAGCGTGAAACGACGTCATGCGAATGTGAACATCCAGTTCAAGTTCATACCTTTCAGCAACTTGAATCTTGCTCCTTATCCGCTACCTTAAGCTATTGTGTGTTCACATCTCATCGTTTACTGGCTACACACTTCAAATTAACATGCTTGTGCTCAAGTCTACCCACATGTGAATATACACTGATCGGTACAAACGAAGAAGAGTCCAGGTATCTTCGCAACAAAAGGCACGACAGAGTACATGCGTCCACACACACACACAACATGTAGGCAGAAGCAGAGGGTTAGCAAGTGGGCATGGGGGACCACACGGATAAGCCATGCGTGCGTTCACTCACAACGGCGACAACTTGGGTCGACGCGATCAACGCGAGGTCGCTGTCGAGGATAGCTGAACGTGCGTGTACATGGGCATTAGCAGCGTTAGCAGGAAGCTGTTTTGATTTGAAGGCGGGCAGCAGGTGAAGAAGATTTTAGCCTTTCAGAGGTGTGTCGACACTGCAGCCGATATTTCCATGGCACATGGGAATCTCGACTCCTAACTGGTAGGTACTTGTATACAAATGATATCCCTTTATAAAATCATATCTTGCAATTCATTATGCACATCAAGAGCTTGAGCTTTGACGGGGTAAAATTAGATACCTTTTTCTTTTTCGCGACTCACAAGTGCAACGTACTCTATGAAATTAGATACAGTCAGATGTTAATCATGTAGGTAGTGTTTGGTTCCCGTATCAATTCATTCGTGGACGAAACGGTGTTGAATTTGACAACGTCCGTACGATTGGTTGAGGGATGGAACGAAACCATTCAGGACAACCCCCTTCAGATTCCTCGAATATTCTTCGAAGGCCCCGCGCTATCCCATGCGGTGAAAATCGCCGAACGGCACGGTCCAGGACGAGTCCGTAGGGGGCTACAGAGCATCCAACCGTACCTATTCACCCAACCAAACAAAATTTTGTATAAACTAGTACCATTTCATACAAGCATACGAAAAAAATTGTACTATTCTATACAGATAACCAAACAGCATACTCGTATCTTATCCAGAACCATCCCATCAGATAAACCATTCCATCCATAATCACTTTTCATTCGAGCAACCAAACACTACCGTAATGGATCATATTCATCATCATCGGTCAAAATAATGTTTCTGTAATGCAGTAGAGCATTTGATGTATGGGGCTTGGGGCCAGATCGAAGAAGGTAAAGGCGAACACTTGCGTGGATCCTTGCATCCTACCGTGGTTCTCTTGAGAAATCGCCTTCTGTTACAGAGTAGTGGAGGGCAGTAAGATTCTTCACCCACTCACCCCGCCGGGGGGGGGGGGGGCGGGGGGGTGTGTGTGTTTGAACTCGCCACGGTTCATCAGTTTTCTTTCTTTCTTCAAAGAAGAAAACGAAACGATCACCATGATCTGTTCGGCGAGATTCTTTGTTCTTGTTTGCGGAGATGAGCTCCATGCTTTTGTTGAATTCCACGCAGGCTAGCTGTCACATCTCAAAAATCCTAAGTCAAGAAAATGAGATTTTAAAATTTTACTTTGTGAACCTAGCTTTTCTAGGCCCTTTTTAAAATTTTCAAAAGTCAAACTAAACTAGGATAACATAGCTAAATGGAAAATTAAAAAAAAAAACTAGAACTTGTCAAGGGTTTGATTTTCTGGTTTTCTTGTTTTCTGTTTTTGGAGTTTAATTGCTTGATTTTGTGGAGTTTAGAAGTCCTTGAACCATAGCAAAAATAGAGAAAAATTTGAATTTCCCGTGTGGGCCCGAAACCACCGCTGGGCCGACTTGCTCCTTTCCTCGGCCCCGCCCAAGCGCGTCCTGCCTTATTCCTCCTCGGCTCACCCCACCGAGCAGAGCTCGGTCGCCACTTGTACAGCGTCGGTCTGGCCACACTGCGCTCTTAGCTGCCGTCTTGCCGCCGTCGCGTCGCGCACGGAAAACTATCGCGCCCCTGGTTTCCACGGCCAGTTTGGCCAGGTGGACGCTGCACCCGGCGCCCTCCACAGGATGCTGTCGGCCTGCCTCGCCGGCTGTGGCAAACTCCGTTGCACCACCCGAATTCACTCCTCACAACCTCGGCGACCCGCCACGACGGCCGTTAACTCGCGTCCGCCCCGCCCACCCTGTCACATCACCATTGAAGCCACCGCAATGATGCCGCGCGCCGCCGGTCAGAAACACCCGCCGTGGCACCGTGCTGTCCCTCCACGATCGCACACCGGCAACCACTGCTTGCCACGAGGCATGCCAACTGTCCACGAACTGCCCCGACCGAGATTCGCACAATCGAGCATTGACACCGCCCGCGGCTGCGTCGAGGAAACTCACCTCATTGCCGCCCAACTAAAAGGAGACAAGACCGTCGGGCGTGCGCCCCTTCTCCGTGCCCCTGCTCTGCCTAGGTCCGATCTTCCTCTCACCCTCATTGCGTCAAATTTTGGCTTTTCCCTCTTCTTCCCCGTCGCCGGCCACCGAGCGCCTCCGCCAAATTCCACTTGAGCTCGACGGCCGTTGGCCCAACATGGCACCCCTACAGCACCACCACACCTAGAGGAAGCTCGTCGAGCTAGCCAAACAGCCAACGCTTACCCCGTTTGGTTCCTCTACGAGAGCCACCGCTGGCCACCGTGCGGCTCACGGCGCCAGCCTCTGTGGCGCCGTCCCAGGGCCAACCGGGCGCGTCACGAGGCTCTTGGAGCCCGTGCGCAGCTCCTCACCCGAGGAGGGGTCCTCTCATCAGGCCCCTCACCCACCTCAACGGCGCCGCCCTTTCGCACACCTCCGGCCCACCGCTGCCGCCGCCTCAGCTCACCGCCGACGACGGTGAGCGCACCCTCAGGGTCACACACATACACACACACTGCGCGCACACAAGCACGGCCACTAGCCGATGGGTAGCAACCCGGGTAGGACAACGCCCTGGCCGCGCCGCCAGATCGCGTGGAACGCGCCGAAAGCACCCAATGCGCGCCCAGCGTGAACCCGCGTTGTGCCGCCGTTCCGGCTCGCCGACGGCCACGACGATCACCGCACCGCTACTTTAGCATTGAGCACGTAGAGGGGTGCCTTATACACGCACACACGGAACAAGGCACATCAGCGCACGCCTAGAACACGCTGGGACACGCTAGTACGCACCCGGAACAAGCTCAGAACGCTGGAGCGCGCACAGAGCGCATCCGGGACGTGCCAAAGCGCGTCTGGAACGTCCAGTGCGCGCCCAGGCCAGCACCCGAGGGCTGAACAGTGAGCACGGCTCTGGTCCCTAACCGGAGGGCCACGTGACACTGTGAGTCGCTGCACGCACGGGCACGCATACTTCCACCTTGAAATTATTGCCCGATGTAGGGTCCTTGGACACGAACACGTGTCTGCGTGTCCACCTTGGACACGGCCACGAGCCTGTGTCCGCAGTCATGGACACGGACACATCACGATTTCACATGTCTACGGACACAGTCACAGCCCACGTGTCTACGTGTTCACGGACATGGTCACAACCCACGTGTCCACGTGTTCACAGACACGTCACAGTCCACATGTCCACGTGTCCACAGACACGATCACAGCTCATAAGTTTACGTGTCCACAAACACGTCACAGAACTCTGTGTGCACGAAGAAATCTTTGATTCTGGACACCCGTGTGTTCAAAGGCCGTGGACACAGACCGAACCACATGTTCACAGGATTTTTCTCGATTTTGAACATGTAGGTATCCAGAAGCCGTAGACATATGTCGAACTATGTGTCCACACGACTTTCTGCAGCACTGTCACAGCTGTCTTGTCGATAACTTTGCCGTCACATTCTAGCTCTGATCATCACAACCAATATACCGTTAGAATCCTTATCACGAACACTACCATTTCAGACCATCCAAACTCCATTCCGAAGTCTTGTTGTATGTTAAACCCGAATGTGTAATAATATCGTTTTGTTTTTGATGTGTGTACCAACTACTGGTACAAGGATTGGCACAGAAGTCACAAAGACTCTTCTTTTCTGAAAAGGGGTCTTACACTAGCTAGGTGCGCTGTTGACTTGCACAGACGAACCACTGAACCAGGCACACTAGGGGGTGATCAGTGAAAGTAAGACAGGTTATGCTTATGCTGATTAATTTCTTACTATCGAGCCGTGTAAGACAGAATAACGAGGGTCGATTTAATTGTCAGCAAAAGAGTGATCAAGTGAGCAGATTAAGATTTCCATGGAGAGTGACAATCTGGACTGTAACTACTCTTGCTATTGATATAGGAGTGCTCGCTAATCTAGCACATGTAGTAGCATGCGTTACAGATTCTACAAGTAACAAAAATAAAAGGCGCGAAGAACTCGACGACGGAGACGATTCCTCTGCTCCCATAGAGCGGCAGCGTCTTTCCTCCGCCGGGCAGTCGCCTAGCTTCCGGCCTCGGTGTAGAACAGCTGGCCATGAGTCATGACCATCAGCCCCGCGAGTTGACCGGCCGCAGCGCCGTCCCAGCGCCCCTCGCGGCGACGCGCACGGGCGCGCG
>BCLG01002972.1:31732-48166 GCA_001602295.1 Zoysia matrella
CTGGCCATGGCTACACCAGCCAGCATGCCCAGCCCCGCCGAGGCCACCGCGATCGCCGCCACCATCTCTTCTCGTAGGCCTTGGGATCAACTGATTGAGCTTGGCGCGCGTGGTGGGGTGGGCTTGGTCGTTGGCGAGGTGGCCGAGCAATGAAGGAACTTTATAGTATAGCGGTGAGGCGAGGCTGTGGTGCGTTCAAGGTCGCTGGTTGCTGGCTTTTGGAACGTACCGGTCATAATCTCACCTAGCGATTAGCACAGTGATTGATTAAACTAGTGGCCCAGTGGGCGCCGTCGGTGTCGGCAACTCACTCTCCTGGAGTAGCAGCTGCCTCATCCAACTACGTCTAGTCTCTCTTGCTGGTGCTGGTGACCTGCCTCGAAGCATCCTAAGCTTATATGTATTCCATCTTTTCTTAAACTATAACTTAAACTATAACCATCAAGACAACAGTTGCATACTGTAGGTTCCAGCGGAACAATATCGATCACAGCTTTTCATTGCCTCAGGTTGTGGTTATCTGCAACCGCAACTTTACGCATCGGACGCCACCACAGGACCACACCAGGATGCTGATTGCCGGAGGAGGAGGAGGAACGATAGCGACGTGGTTGGACAACGCTGATTAAGCCGGTCCTCTGATTTGCTTCGGATGCAAGCTTCTTGGCTGTCGCTGGGACGGACCTATTGCGTTCAGCAGCTGACCGGTTCGTCCGGACGGGCGAGAAGAGTACTTCTCGCCAGTATGATTTGTTGGGAAAATTTTATTCTTGACGCAGTGTTAGCTACGCCTCATGGTGAGGTCCTCCAGTCAGCAACATTCTGTGGCCTGGTGCTCGCTCGTTGGCGGGCGGTGGCAGCAGCACTGACCACCACCGCGAGTGGACTGGAGACCAGTCAGTCCGCTGCCCGGCGCCCATGCCGCCCCTGCCGGCCGGAGGAGGGCGAAGGGCGCCGGCGTCGGAGTCAAGAAACGTGCTCCGTTGAAGGTTCAACGCTTAGAACCGTCCGCCAGCTTATTAGGAATTCTTCTCCCCTAGCATCATCGCGAAATGCGTTTTATAATCATCATCCCTCCTTCTGCGCGTGCGGCCTTTGACTAGTAGCTAGCGCTCTAGTAGGTTTTCCTTTCAAATTTTATCTAATATATACAAAATTTTCTCCGTGGAATTATTGAACGGTGGTACTGTGGCCGATATCGAGCTCTACTCCACATCTCGTCGTGGCAGGTCGCCGTCGACCAGAAGCCTTGCCTCTCGCCGCCGGCACAGGATCGCTCCCCTGCGTCCGCGCGCGGCGGGTGCCGAGGAAGGCAGGCCGGCGAGATTGCATCTTGCATGGGAATCAATGCCCCCGGAAGCAGGTCGGCCGACGACAAGGTTAGGTCCCGGCGCGGCGACAGGCGGCAAGTGGCTGCTGCCACTTTCAGTGTACTACTCTAGTGCCTGATGGGAAAATTCGTTTTCGGAGCAAGCAGCCCGGCCAAACGGGCCACCACCGAGATCAGCAAGCGCGGTGGCCGATCGATCGACTAGCTGCCGTTGCCGGCACGGAAGATGGTGATCGCTCGCATGGTGAGCTGAAAATTCTCGTCGTAACCACAATGATTAAAAAACAGACGGAGGGGGCGCAACAGTCATGAGGAGGTGCAAGTGGAGTGGCGCCGGACGGACCGGGCAACAACGGAGCTCGTCGCCGGCAACTGATTGGAAAATGTCCCGGAAAACGGCCTGCCTGCAGCCTATCCAATCACGCGGAGAGAAACTTTTCACTCGGCGACGACTGGTTCGGTCTTCCCACCAGTGAATTTTCTAGAAGGTGCCGAGTGTATGTAGCCAAGATTTTGAGTTAACAGCTTTTTATTCGTTGCCTGCAGATTTCTCTATGTGACCATCATCATCTTGCTGTGATCTCTTCCATCATCATTTGATTCGTTACCTAGTTTCTATTTATGTCCAGAATGTTTTCTTTTATATATCAAATTTTGTATTATAGTGAATGATCACATTCAGGCCCCTCTAGCAGAGATTGTCTGAAAGGGATTTTCGACGAGAAGTGATTCTATTTAATTTTCTGTGATAAACTTTTGAAATTAGAATAAAGAATCACTTTACAAAATCAGTAGAAATTATTTTTTTCAGCTCTAGCCTTTTAGTTTATTTTAGATAATCACTCGGTAGGATCAATAAAAGATCACTTCTTTCGAAAATAGTGTTTAGCGTAGCTAATCTGATTTTGTTTAAGAATCAGCTTCGTGAAAAGATCATGACTTTTAGGTCTCGTTTAGTAAGGCTCTGGCTCCTTAAAAATGACTTCGACTCTGACTTCTTTAAAAAAAGGCTTCTCTAGCTTCGGTTCTAGTTCATCTTATAACGTTTGGTAAAATAGCTTTTTCTACAGCTTCTTCTAAAAAAGTGGAGTAATTAACAATAATAAGTGCCAACATGGGTGGAGAGAGCCGGTGAAGCTACCTTTTGGTGGCTCCCTGCTTCTCTTTCTATTTTCATGCGGTTTCACTTTAAAAGCAAGAAAAAATAGCTCTCTCATCTTTAAATCATTTATTTTTTCGTAGAGAAGCTCTACCAAACGAGGTTTTAATATTCATTCATCTTTACTATCTCTGTCCTGAAACTGAAATTGTTGTTACCGACCGGAGATTTGGCGGAAACTGAATGGAGGTGAAAAAGTGCTTCTGCTCTCGTTATCCAGAAGAAGCTGATTTTTGTAGTCTAATTTCTCGGCAATCGCATTCCTTTAAACTTACGTGCCCCTGCAGTGGCGGCGCAGTCGCTCCAGCCCAAGTCCTGATCGTGCTTGGGCCCGTACCTTGTCGGTCTGGTCTGCTGGCCACCTATGGGCCGCTACCCACGGTGCACTTCTTTTTGTAGAAAAACTCATTAATCCGCACTTTTATATAGGTACTTTTTTCGATTTTAATTATTGACAATATTGATTTTTAACATTAATTTTAATCATTTGTTTTAATGTGTAAAATTATTAGTTATAATTTAAATTTTACTAATAATAAATAAAAAATAACAAAATATTATATATTTAAATTTTTTTAATAAAATAAATAGTCAAAATTAATGTTACGAAATAAAATTTCAGCGCACCGGTGCCACGGGCGGTTTGTAGCACCGGCCTGGAGAAACGGCTACATAGGCATCTCAATCCTCCTCACAGCTCATTCTTTTTCCCCTGAATGCACCCCACCGGCCGGTCCTCTTCCTTATCCGCGGCGCACTGCTCCTTTTCCTTCTCGCCGAACCAAGCGTGCGCATCCACGCCATCTCGCTCAGCGCACGCCGAGGAGCTCCGTCTCTCTGCGCTGCCCCCGTGCGTGCACCTCGTCCAGATCGACGAGGATTACTCCGTCACGCGTCGCGGCACCACCGGCTCCGCATCCCTATCGTCGCCCTCTCCGGCGTCAAGGCCCACATGGTCCACCTTACCGTGCCCCAAGTGTCAAATAGTTGAACAGAGAGCAGTGGCTCTTGCATTCCATTGCAGTTCAGTTTTAAATTATTAAAAATATTGCATATCAATTTTAACTATTTATTTTATTAAAAAATTATTCAAATATGTAAAGTTTTGTTATTATTTAATTTATTATTAGTGGAGTTTAAATTATAACTAATAATTTTACACATTGAGACAAATTTTTTAATAAACCAAATAGTCAAAAATTAATATTAAAAAAAGTCTGCTGCTACGGCCAAAAAAAATTCAAAAAATCATCTCAAAAATACCTTTAGCGCCGGTCAAAAATATTTCAGAGTTTATTTTAATCACCTGCTTTAACAGCATCTCTAAATATAAATATAATTTAAATTTAAGTGAACAACTGATTTTATGGTTAGTTACAATGGATGTAAAAAGTCTTTGTATCTACTTTCGAATAGTGAGATTTCTAGAGAACTCCGAAAAATAAGAAGGTGTTTAAAGAAGCTGTTGAAGAATCGTTTTTATATTTTTTCTTTATAATTTTATTTAGGGAAAGTTTAATAGGAAGCTTTTGAAGATGCTAACCGCCGTGACTACTACAGGAAAGAAAAAAAAGAGCTACCGGAGGAGGATTAAGATGGCTACGTGGCTGTTTCTCCGGGCCGGTGCTACACTGCTACGAAGCGCCCGTGGCACCGGTGCGGAAAAATTTTCTTCCGAGTAATATAGCTTTTTGACGGTGCCCCGCTCTCTCTCTCTCTCTCTGAATAACTGCTGTAGACTAGTAAATAGCTGCTCCTTCCTTTCTTAATTGTTATCATCATTTCCTTTTACTTCCTCAATCCAACAGTATAAGCATTTGAAGTGGTTATGACTTGTCGAATTTTTTTTAAATAAAATGTATTTTGTTGTAAATTACATAAATAATACTGAATGTTAGGAAATAACAAAAATATTACTAAATTGAATGCTGAAATTTTGAAAACTTAAAAATCGAATGATGAACATTTGAAAAAGGAGAATTTGAATATCCAATATTCCATTTCAGAGAAGTTGAACGCTAGTCTTCGACTTCTCTAAAGTCAAATACTGGCCATTCGTGTTCTCCATACTCGAATATTGAATATTCGAGTTCTGGTTGTTAAATTGACTTGACCTCCAATCAAGTTTTGGTCATTCGATTATCTTTACTCGAATTTTGGTCATTCGATTTAATAATTTCGAATAATCAAAATTCGACAATAATTAAAAAATAATTTTTCACACATGTAAAATATGTTTTGAATTATTTAGTAGTAGTTTATTTGTAACTTATTATTGTATATGAATTTTTGAAATGATATTATTAGAAACTTGATAATATTGATATTACAAAATAAAGGAGTAGTAATATTATTGAGAAAAATATAATGAAGAAGATATGATATTAAATAAGGAACAGATAATATAAATATTATAATATTACGGCACATACATATGTTAATGTATAAAATAGAATTGCATAGTACAGAAATAATAACGTGTCTATAGTGCTATACACCGAGGTAGTCTTACCACGCTTTAGAGAAACATAATTTTACGCTAGGTGAGATACAGATGCTCTCTTTTTACTCTTACTCTAATAAAAATGAGAGGGGCCTACGGAATAGTTGATGTTGTGCATATAGTTTATTGGTGGTGGTGGATTTAGAGGTGATGGATTTGAAGATCTAGACTTATAGTGTGAGCACCTACAAAATACATCATCACATATGGTATTATCATCATCAATGATGCTGATGATGTTCTTGGGGTCAACTACACGATGTTGTAGATCAGCTAGCTCCTTATACAACTGTGTCATTCGATTGTGCAGGTATTTGATGTACGTTTGAGTCGCGGGAATAGACAGTCGATCAACCCAACGGATCCATCTACAGTTCTCGTTATTATAATACCACTACAAAAATAAAAAATTATAAGTATAAATACACATAAAATGAAGAATGAACACCTTAAAAAATAAGGTGATACTAACGGCTCTCTGCGGGTATCGAAAGAAGCGTCGATCAGTTCCTTCACCCCCACTTTCATTTGCACAACATGTTTTAGACTATAGTTGCACTTAGCCCAAACACATTTTAGACTATGATTGCACTTAGGCCACTCTTCCTTACTAGCATCATACGGACGAAGTGAATTTCTCATCTCAAAATCTCTCCATATTTTAAGTGCAAACTCAAGAATATCTTCTTCATATCAGTCTGGTTCAGAACTCCAATTATATCTAAGTGACGAATACCTAATAGAACCAGCTCGCCTGCCGCCGCGCCTTCGTCTGTCGGTCGCTGTGGCCCGGTACGCGAGCGAGAGTGAGAGTGAGAGAGCCGGGCTGCGCGGAAGAACAGATAGAAGTCAAGCAACGGTTATGCGAGTGGATAGATATCGAATGGTGGTCGTTCAACTTCAGAGTAATCGAACACTGAGTGTTCGACTTTTGAGAACTCGAACACTGGGCGTTCAACTTCTCTGCCTCCACCTGACACGGCCGCCCGTGACTCCGAAGTGACAGCGCACTCAAATGCCCAACGTTCAAACTCGAACGACTAACGTTCGATTTCTGCGTACTCAAATCTTCAACGTTTGTTTTCTCTGGATTCGAATATTCAATGTACGATTTTAGCTATTTCTAATATCCAATCTTCGACTATATATTATTTTTATAATTTTATTACTTCAGATATTATTTTTGTTAATAAAAATTAAAAAAATATTATTTTTAAAAATTTCATGACTTGTCTAGCAATATAAGGGCAGCTATAGCGTATAAATCGAAAGGGGTGCCCTTTTTATCATGTCATTGAAGCCAGGATAGTAAAATTTACCACGATGTATAAATTCTCCAACACCATGCATAGTGGGTCCCATACACAAATACAAATATTAGTTTTTAACTTCTCTCCAAATATTCTTCAAAGCAAATATGGATAATATTTTTTATTCAAAGCACCTGGTGCAAAGTGAAGCTAATAGTGCTAACATTTATATTATAGCACCTATGCTTCAATGTATAGCACCATGTATTCTTTTTCTCTTTTACTTGGCAACTCCTTAGAAACAACACTAAAGCTGCCCTATGCATTTGAAAAGTGCAATAAATGAGTAGAAGTTAGATTGGTTTGTCTTTTCATATATTCCATCCTTATTTTGCATTGAAAAGCTTAGAAATAATTATATTTTTGGACGGAAAAAGTAGCATCATATTTGACTATTCAAAAATTGCAATAAGTATCATATATTTATTACTATAATTTACGTTGTTATTAAAAATATTTAAAATACAACTTATAGTTTTACACATTTGAAATAATCTTTTAAACAAGAAGAAGATCAAATATGATATTAAAAACTACCAACGACAACAATTTTAAAAAGACATCGGGTAGCTAGGTGTCCAAAGAACATACATCACACAGGCAAATACGTACTAAAGCAGCTAGTATTGTGTCGATGGATGCGGCACGCGGACGACAGGATGCAGGTACAGGTCGTTCTTCCTCCGAACAGTGACTCCCATCTCCTCGGACATGTCCAGCTCGCTTGGCTTCACCCCGTCGCCGAGGTCCCAGTCGAAGTGGTAGAGCAAAGCCGCGAGGACGAGCTCCATGTTGGCCTGCGCGAACACGATCGCCGGGCACATCCTCCTCTCGGCGCCGAACGGTATGTACTCGAAGCCCGTGCCTTTGAAGTCGACCGCGCCGCTCCCAAACCGCTCCAGCAGGAACTCCTTGGCGTCGTCCCAGTGCTTGGGATCTCTGGCGATGGCCCACGCGTTCACCAGTGTCAGAGCTGGCGGCGAGTGCCGACGAGTTCAGCTCAAGACACGAACTCACGCGAGAGAGGAGAACACACTGTGTTTTCTGCTGCGAAGAACTGAGCAGCGTTTTCTGTTGTATTTAATTACAACTAACCTGCTAAACTTCAGGACTACGGATCCAGTATTCTGCTTTGTCCGTGCACGATGCTAAGGAAATGATAAATAGACACCCCGCGTGAACGCAGCACGACATCAAGTTCTTTATTACTCGCTCAGTGTGACTGACCAGCGAAGCTAACTAACTTAATGTTAAGAGATAATTGGCTGAATGTGCTTGGATTATCTATCAATTCCTCCCTTAATTCTAGCATCATTCACTTACTGAATCTGCACGATGCCAATCTGGTCACGAAGTTCAGAGAACCTCAAGCGCCCAAGAGCCTTCGTCAGAATATTTGCAAGCTTCTCAGTGCTGGTATGCTCGATCCTTATCTTCCCTTGTTCAAAGCATTCACGTACATAGTGGTAACGCACTTCTATGTGTTTACTTCGATCATTTAGGATAGGATTTTTGCAGATAGCAATAGCTGACATATTATCAACTTTCAGTATTGGTGCTTCTTCACTTTGATTCAGCAACTCTGCCAACAGACGCATCAACCACACACCTTGCCGAGCTGCTGTTGAGGCTGCTATGTATTCAGCCTCACAACTTGATTGTGCCACCACCTTTTGTTTCTGTGACATCCAAGTGATGGGGCACTTCCCAAGGAAGAAAAGAACTCCAGCTGTGCTTTTGCGATCATCCATATCTCCTGCCACGTCGCTGTCACTATATCCCAGCAGCTCCATTCTTCCTCCACGATTTTTATACATAACTCCCAGGTTATAAGTTCCTGCTATGTACCTGAGAACATGCTTCATAGCTGCCTGGTGATCCTGTCAGGGATCCTCCATGAACCGACTGATATATCCAACAGCATATGCCAAATCAGGACGAGTATTAACTAAGTACCTGAGGCTTCCAACAATGCATCAATACTGAGTTGGTTCCACAGCTGGTGCTTCACTTTTCTTGCTTAGCTTCAATCGAGATTCCATAGGAACACTGCAAGGGTTGCACTCAAATATACCTGCCTTTTCAAGAATCTTCAGGGCATATGCACTTTGACTCAGTGTGATGCCCTGCTCACTCTGTTTCACTTCTATCCCAAGATAGTAGCTGAGCAAACCAAGATCACTCATCTTGAACTTGGTTTTCATCTCATCCTTGAATCTCCTAATTTCTTGAGCACTTGAGCCAGTGATGATCAAATCATCCACATAGACCCCGATCACCAATCTTTTCCCATTAGTGTCACGTGTATACACTGCATGCTCATTCTTGCTACGTTCAAAACAGAGAGACAACAGGGTACTGTCCAGTTTGGCATACCAGGCACGTGGTGCTTGACGAAGCCCATACAACGCCTTGTGAAGCTTGTACACCTTCCCTGGACACTGATTATTGACGGAACCGGGAGGTTCACAGACATACATCTCTTCCTGCAAATCTCCATTTAGAAAAGCTGATTTGACATCCATATGATGTACCTCCCAGGAATTCAGTGCTGCTACTGCAATCAACAACCTTACAGTTTCCATCCTTGCCACAGGTGCAAATACTTGATCAAAATCAACACCTTCTCTTTGTGCATACCCCTTTGCGACTAGCCTTGCTTTGTACTTGGTGATGACTCCATGCTCATCTTTTTTGATCTTGAACACTCACTTTAGACCAATTGCACGGTGTCCTGCAGGCAGATCAACCAATGACCAGGTCTGATTCTCACCTATGGCAGTCAATTCTTCCTCCATCGCCCTCCTCCATTGAGCATCCATCTTTGCTTCATTCACAGATGCTGACTCCTCAACCGACACACTATGAAGCTCTTCATGTTCAACCTGTCCTTGATTCAGACATGATTTCATAACATCATCAACAGGTCTGTATCGAACTGGTTTTCCATCTATATGACGATCATCAAGATACTCACATGCATTTGGAGGTGGTGACACAAACTTCATCCCTAGTTCCCTATCAGTGTTATCAACACTTGGCATCCTTGGCTCAGCCTATTATACTGACCCAGGTTGTTTTGGCAGCACTATTGGCTCCTTGTGATGCACCACTGGCTCCACTGTGAATGGCTCATTCCTTGGTACAGTCTCTGTCTCGGACCAATTCCACTTGGCTTCTTTATCAAACACCACATCCTTAGCGATGAGCACACGTCTCTCCACAGGATCATACACCCTGTAAGCTTTTGATCCTTCCTCATAACCGATGAACACCCCTTTCTTGCTTCGGTCATCAAGCTTCTTCAGATTCGGCTTCACACAACCTTGACGTGTGCAATACACCCAAAAGTCTTCAGGAAATGCACAGCAGGCACCTTCCCATGCCAAGCTTGATATGGTGTCATGCCATCAACACTGCTTGTGGGCGACCTGTTCAGGATGTATACTGCTGTGGCTACAGCTTCTCCCCAGAACTCCCCCGGCACATCTTTTGATTTCAGCATGCTTCTTGCCATCCCGACAATGGTTTGATTCCTCCTCTCAACTACTCCGTTCTGTTGAGGAGAATACGGCGCTGTCAGCTGCCTTGAAACTCCAATTTCAGCATAGTGATCAGCAAAGGCGATTGATGTGAATTCGCCTCCCCGATCAGTCCTCAATGCACGCAGTTTCCTTCCACTCTGTACCTCTGCACTTTTCTGAAATTTCTGAATGGCTGCAGCTGCTTGATCCTTGCTGGAGATCAATGTCACCCGCATGTACCGGGTGAGATCATCAACCAACAACAAGAAATACGTACTTCCTCCAAGTGTCGCCGGTGTCACTGGACCACACAAATCCCCATGAACCAATTCCAGCTTCTCTGACGCCCTGAACTTTGACTCTGCAGGAAATGGTGAACGCCTCTGTTTGCCAACAAGACATCCTTCGCACACTTGCTCAACATTGTCCAACAATGGTAAACCTCTGACCATCTCTTCTTGAGCAAGTTTCCTCAGACCACGAAAATTCAAGTGCCCAAACCGTGTATGCCACCGCCAAGCCAGTTCACTACCGTGCAGGGCCAGACACACCGGCTTGGCAAGATTCAAATTTAGACTATAGAGGCGACTAGCTGAGCGCCGTACCTTGGCGAGAAGCTTCCTGTTCTCGTCCCTGATGCGAAGTTCTCTGTCTTCAATCTCCACCTTGTGGCCCACCTCGTCGAGCTGGCCAATGCTGAGAATGTTGGCTGCCAACTTGGGGATGAAATAAACACCAGACAGTTCCCGGTGTTCTCTTGTCTTGCAGGTGAACAAGATGGTGCCTCGGCCTTCAATCTCTACGACGGAGTTGTCCCTGAAGCGCACATTTCCTCGGGTCGCCGTGTTCAGCTCGGTGAAGGCAGCTTTCGCTCCGGTCATGTGGTTCGTGGCCCCAGTGTCTAAGATCCACCGCGGGTGGTCACGGTCCCCGGCGAGGCAAACTGCGCAAAGATATTCGCCTCCACCAACTGGACCGGCTCCAGCTCCGCCACTGTCGTCGCCGCCGCCGCCGCATCTTCGGAAGGGGTGTGACATTTCAATGAGTCACCCGACACTGTCAGCTGGGCCGTCGCCAGTAACAGCGTGCCCTCTTCGGGTTCTTCCTGGGCCACGTGGGCCACTTCTTTTTTCCTCTTGCTGCGGCAATCTCGGCCCAGTGACCCTTTTTACCGCAGCTCCAACAAGTATCGCCGGCCCAGTCCGACGAGCTTGATTTCCTGTCGCGGCCACGCCAGTTCCCTTTCTTCCCCTGCTTCTTGCCGCCTACAGTGTTTTCGCCGCCACCACCGCCATTTCCGCCACGCCCTCTCGTTCCGCCTTCGGATTCACGGAGACGAAGACGCGCCATCCACTCCTCCTCCGTGAGGAGTAGGCGCCCTCTGTTGTCCACCGTGGCTGGCGACTTCTTCCTCTCCTCGACCGCACGAAGGCGACCAGTTACCTCCTCCACTGTCAGCCCATCGAGATCAAGCAGCGTTTCGATTGAAATCGCTACCTGCTCAAGATGCGTTGGCACAACATGGAGCAATTTCTTGATGATATCAGAGTCAGTCACCGAACCACCAAGAACATTGATGCGATTGGCCAGCCCTGTTATTCGCAGGGAGAAGTCATCAACGGATTCCTCTTCCTTGAAGGTAATCTCGCTGAATTCTCGCCTCAACTGCTCCGCATTGGCCTCTCAGACACGCTGAACGCCGATCCGCCAGGATTTGATTGCCTCCCACGCAGATCGCGCCGTCCTCTTCGTTCCGAGCGATGCCAACATCTCCGCCGGCACCGATCGAAGAATGGCCGCGAACGCCAAACGATCTTCACTGTACTCAACTTCTTCATCCTCCTCTGGCTCAATTGCCTGCCAAATCCCTCGCGCCTGCATATTCACCTTCATCAACAAGGACCAATCCTCATAATTAGTCCTTGTGAGCATTGGATATTGCACGGACGCAGAGCTCTCCTTCACGACCCGCTCGACGACGCGACGGCGACCATCGTCACGGCGCCGCCCTCTCGGCGGTGATGGTGAACGGAGGACTCAACGATGAGGTGGAGAAGGAAACGCCATCCGGTTTGGACCCCAGGACACCATGATCCTCTTTCTGCTCTGATACCACTTGTCAGAGCTGACGGCGAGTGCCAACGAGTTCAGCTCAGGACACGAACTCACGCGAGAGAGGAGAACACACTGTGTTTTCTGTTGCGAAGAACCGAGCAGCGTTTTCTGTTGTATTCATCTTTATATAAAGGAAATTACAACTAACCTGCTAAACTTCAAGACTACGGATCTCGTACTCCGCTTTGTCCGTGCACGATGCTAAGGAAATGGTAAATAGATACCCCACGTGAACGCAGCACGACGTCAGATTCCTTATTACTCGCTTAGTTCGACTGACCAGCGAAGCTAACTAACTTAACGTTAAGAGATAATCGACTGAATGTACTTGGATTATCTATCAACCAGCACCGTGGCGCCCTTCGGCACGTCGTACCCGAGGACCTTGCACGGCTCCCTGGCTTCCCTCGGGAGGAGCAGCGGCGTCGACGGGTGCAGCCTCAGTGTCTCCTTGATGACGAGCTTCAGGTACCTCGTTTGGGCAAGGTCGTCCTTGGTCACTCGTGGCTTCCCTTTCAGAGTGCCGCGTAGCTCGTCCTGTGCTCTCTTCATCACGTTCGGATGCCGCATGAGCTCTGACATGGCCCATTGGAGCGTTGTTGCTGACGTCTCGTTGCCGGCGGCGAACAGGTCCTGTTGAACGCCGGATTGGTTGAGAAAATTCAGCAAGGAAGAAGAAAGAATATACTCGTAGGCTCCTAGGCTTGATAACGGATCAAAAGTATATACAGGTTAGTCAAAGGGCCGACGCTGCCCGTTACTGTGGCGTTGAACGGATCTTGTTTAATACGGAGCACGAGATTTTTGTTATATGAAAAATTTTAGTAAGGAAGATCCAGCTACGTCATGCAGCGAGATTTGTTACCAAAATTTAGTAAGGAAGTAGCAGAGAGGGTTTAAACTAATAAACTTGTTGCAAGAGCAAGTAGGAGTACTTATTTCACTTACAAGGATAAGAGATTTGATGGTTCCCATCGTGACCGGGATGTCGAGGCCACCTTCTCTCTGCATCCGAAGGAGCACGTCGACCAGGTCTTCATCTTCCTCCACAACTCCAGTCGCCGCCGCTGCAGCTCTTCGCTCCTTGTGCTGCTTGATGGCGGATTCTATCAGGTCAAACTTCCTCCTGTGGTTAGCATACGCTCGCCGCGCCGTGCCGCAGAAGAAGTTCACGAACTTGGACGACGGGAACAGGTCACCGAGGCTGAACCCCGAGACAAGCTTGAGCCCCTCTTTCACCGACGCCAGGAACTCGTCCCGCCTCTGAAACCTGTCCCCGATCATCGAGCGCACCGCCGAGTCGGCGATCGTCACGGCGATCCGCTCGCTCACGTTGACGGCCTCGCCCGGCGGCGCGGCCGCAATGGCCGCGACGAGGCGCGCGGCCTCGTCCTCCCGGACGTGGCGGAACGACTGGACGCGGCGCGCGCTGAGGAGCTCGAGGACGCTGATCTTGCGGAGCTGCCGCCACTGCTCGCCGTAGGGCGCGTACAGCAGCGCCGCCCCGTCCTCCATCATGATCCTGACGGTGGGGCTCCACGGCCGCGAGGCGAACGTGACGTCGTGCGTCCGCAGGATCTCGCGCGCGGCGTCAGGGGAGCTGGCAACCACGAAAGGGACCTCGCCGAGCTTGAGGTACATGAGGGGAGCGTCCCACTGGCCCGCGAGGTCGGCCAGCGCGCGGTGCACGAGCGGCGTGCCGAGGAGATGGTGCAAGCTGCCGATCACCGGCAGCCGCCACGGGCCGGGAGGCAGCCTCACGCCATCGCCGCCACGGCGCTTCTTGAGCTTGAGCAGCAGGAGAGGGAGGAGGAGAGCCCCCAAGAGGAAGAGAAAGTACTTCGCTTGCTCCATGCATGCAACTGAGAACTGACACAGGCTTTCTCTCCTCGACTCCTCGTAGCTAGCTGCGTAGTGGAGACTGGAGATTTATGTTGTTGATGGTGAAAGTTTGCTTGTTTTAAAACGTATAAAAAATATTCTGAAGGAAAGTGCGAGGAAGCTGTATGCTATTTTAGTGTTTAACAATTGCAGGGTCAGAGAACAAGCAGCCCCTTTGATTCCACGTTCAAACCCTTATGTTGCAGTGCATTCATACTGTATTATAAAGTAGCAATATTGTGCCAGCGCAAATTATGCAGTTGGGACTATAAAGATATATATTTACTGCCACCTTCAATCAGATGCATAAAGATCAGTTTGTCGCATTTGGCAGGTCAGCGCTCAAGTTTTCCAATGAACTGCGCCTATACTGATCCTTATTTGCCAGTCCCAACCTAGCTGAACGAAGCAAACCGGCCAAGAGTAAGAGTAGACTAATTCGTACCTCATCACATAGGAGGACCTCTGAAGCTGCAAATCAATTTTTTTTTAAAAAAAAAAAACTAGTCTGATGTACTAAGCTACGGGCAGGTCAACATAATGCAATCCCAATCTGATATGGGCAAGACTACATGATGCAATTTTGCTACAATAGAAGAATTTGCAAATTGTCTTACAATAATGATATGTATTGTATCCACAATTACAATAAGGGTGAAAAAAATATAGTATAATTACATTATCTCTGTGGATGCATCACCATGGATTCATTTGTTTCAAAAGAAACTCGATATTATGGTCACCACAAAGCAATGATACCAGCAGTGTAAACCTCAAAATAGCAACCGTGGGAATGGTGCCACTTATTGGAAGCAATCCACAGAAACATACTTCATCATTTGTTATTGCATTCTGAAAAGATGCGCTGGTATCGCAGCGTGTGGCTTCTGAAAAAAAAGTAACACTACCAACACAAATATATCTGAGGATAACTATTGCATTAAGGATAAGTATTTAATTGCAATGATAAAATATAATTTGAATTACTGAATATTAGATTGTTACCTGTGTTTTTTTCCTGTGATTAATCCATCGTATATAAGGGAAAACATGATCTGATCAGAAACCCTCTAGTCTGAAAATTTTGGAATAAAACATAGAGTAAGTATTAGATATATATGAATCTGCATCTAACCAGATCTATCATTATATTAATCCAGGAACTGCAGAAGCAATTGCATGCAGGAGAAATAAACAAATATTGAATCAAGAAATTGTGATTATGATAAGCCTGATAGGGAATCTAACAAACCAATTACGTAGGGGCAATTGCATCAGTGGCCTAAGTTAACAAGCTAATTATATATTTGACCTTAGTTTTTACGGTTTGCATATTTGACTCTGATTTTTCAAAGTGAATCTGTCGTTCGACTCTGATTTTTCAAAGTGAATCTGCTTAACACCGCTAGCAGCAAGTTTTTTTAATAATTTAAAAAAAATAGAAAAAAAATACATAATGAAGACCATGGAAAAAGGACAAAACTACCCTTGCTGTTGAAATTTTAAAAAATAAAGTATATTTGAAATGTTGTCGAAACATTCACATTTTTACTTAAATTACATTCAAAATATATTTAATTATTTGCTGATTTTTTTTATATACTATTAGATTTTTTTCTACAAAACAAATCAATTGTGCAAAACAAATGAAGAAATAGGATCAATAATTGAAGGGCAAACATGTTTTTTTATATGAGTCATAACACCGTGAAGTAAAGATAATGGAGCAGAGTTATTGTTTATTTTAAAAAATCAAAGTCAAATGTGCAAACTAAAAAACAAGGTCAAATATACAATTAACTTCTCAACTAGGATCAGTTACACAAATAGCCCATGCCTAAATGTTTTTTTTTACGGGCAAAGGATTTGAATTTCACGTATGCAAAAGCTGCACAATTAGGCTAGTTAACTCTTACTTTGCACATGTACTGTTCTGTGGCAGTGGAATATTGTATCAAATTTACTGGTTTGGGAAAGATCGACAGAACCTGGACGTATGTATTAGTAGAAGATTGGAGGTGTGGGTGTGATGGTTGCTTTGGTGAACTGAAACAACAACTGTACGGCTTAGAATTGTTCGGCGCTGGCCAAAAGCACAGCAGCTGCTTGGAAGAACTGCACAAGTCAGGATATAAAAGAGAGAAAATGCTTAAGAAAACAATAACCATATGTTTTGGTTGTTATTTTTACGAAACCATTGTTTTCAGTGGTAAATTTATGAAGTGGAAAAAATCCAAAAGTATCCAAAAAAATAAGTACCATATATTTATTCCAGAATAGAAGTATTTTCGAAAGTGCACAAATCATATGTTATTAAGGCCTAAAAAAACGCATAACAAAAGGAAATTAAACCCCAAGATTACCGGCCCACGAGCCACGAGGCCCACGAGACCGCAACGGAGGCCCATCCACACTTCATGCTACTTGGGAAAAAAGAAGGGAAACAATTCCGATATGTTCACTCGCTACTCGTCAACCTCGCCAAACCCTAGCTCCCCAATTCATTCGCCACCGAGATCTGATCTCGCCGCCGTTATGGCCACCGGCGGCAACCCCAACCCAACCGGCACCCCGTCCCAGCCTCGCCCGCCGCATCCGCAGCACCAGCAAGC
>BCLG01002972.1:48184-60886 GCA_001602295.1 Zoysia matrella
TGGCCGCTGCCGCGGCGGCGGCTGCCAACGCCAAGCGTCCCCCGCAGAAGCCCCCTGCGCGGCCCCCGGCTCCCGGGTCCACTTCTGCGGCTGCGGCGGCGTCGGCAGCTGCAGCGTACAAGGCCGCGGCCGCGGCTGCCGCGGTGGGTAACTCGGGAGGAGTCGACCTCACCGCCGCGGCGCGCCGGAACAAGAAGCGTAGGCTCCCGGAGAAACAGCTTCCCGACCGCGTCGCCGCGCTGCTCCCCGAGTCCGCGCTCTACACTCAGCTGCTCGAGTTCGAGTCCCGCGTCGACGCGGCGCTGGCGAGGAAGAAGGTGGACATCCAGGAGGCCCTCAAGACTCAGCCGTCGCTCCAGCGCACGCTCCGGATCTACATCTTCAACACCTTCGCCAACCAGGGGCCGCGCAATATTCCGCCGCCCATGAACGCCGACCCTCCTACCTGGTCGCTCAAGATTATTGGCCGTGTGCTCGAGGACGGCTCCGAGCTGGACCCTGCCAGCGTTGTGCCCAAGCACAACCCAGTGTATCCGAAGTTCTCCCAATTCTTCAAGAGGGTGTCAATTGCGCTGGATCCGTCTCTTTACCCAGAGAACCCGCTGATCATCTGGGAGAATGCACGGTCTACTGCCCCTCAGGAAGGGTTCGAGGTGAAGAGGAAAGGTGATAAAGAGTTTGTAGCAAATATCCGGCTGGAGATGAACTATACACCAGAAAAGTTCAAGCTCTCGCAGCCACTGATGGAGGTCCTTGGGGTGGAGGTGGACACTCGTCCACGGGTGATTGCTGCCCTCTGGCAGTATATTAAGGCGAAGAAGCTTCAGAATCCTAGCGATCCTTCGTACTTCATGTGTGATCCTCAGTTGAAGAAAGTCTTCGGGGAGGATAAGCTGAAGTTTGCTATGCTATCGCAAAAAATATCTCAGCATCTTTCTCCTCCACCACCCATCAACTTGGAGCACAAGATTAAGCTATCAGGAAATGGGGCACATGGTAGTGCTTGCTATGATGTGTTGGTGGATGTTCCCTTCCCGCTGCAGAAGGAGATGATGGCATTCCTTGCCAACACAGAGAAGCACAAGGACATTGAGGCTTGTGATGAGGTGATATCTGCTTCAATAAAGAAGATCCATGAGCACCGCAGGAGGAGGGCTTTCTTCCTTGGTTTCAGCCAGTCTCCAGTGGAGTTCATCAACGCGATGATAACTTCTCAGAGTAAAGATTTGAAGCTAGTTGCTGGTGAGGCCAATAGGAATGTTGAAAAGGAAAGGCGTGCAGAATTCTACAACCAACCATGGTAAGACAGTCTGACATTGGCCAATTCTTACCCATTTTTTTTATTTTAACATCATGCACCTCTGTGCTAACTGAATGAAATTTCACAATGAAATAGGGTTGAGGATGCTGTTATAAGATATTTGAACCGCAAGCCAGCTAGCGAGGGACCAGGTGGTGGTGCTGGTGGTTCTTGAGGGGTTCATTGCTGTGGATCTCGTGTAGAAACAAACTATCTATTCTGTGTTAGTGAAATCCAGGTGTTAGCGATGAGATTCGTTTGGTGTTGTGAAGGGATCGTGGGGTTAGTTACTGTATGTTGCGTTCTGTATGTTATTTAACTGGCTGAACCGCATAAATATGCTTATCAGTTGGTCTGTGCACTGAACATATCTGACTTTGTATGTTACCAAACTGGCTCCTACTATTTGTCAACGAGTCGCTAGCATTTTGCTGGTGGATCTATGGAGCTAATGGTTAGCTGAGGATTTTTATCAGTTGTGCTGGTAGCCTGGAACAGGGAGGTTGGAAGATTGTACTTTTGTGTTTGAATGTGGAAGTGGAGGGAAATGGAAAGGGCTGTCTTTGTCCCTGTCTTTCGTAGCACCACAAGGATTAATAATTCAAGGCAACTGGAGCATCTTTTAAGCCCGCTTGTTATACTCACTTGCTTTGTTAGTTTTTATGTTGCTATCGCACCTGGTTTTTCTTCAGATTTGCTTGGAATAAAATTACCCGTTGTTTAGCTGTTGATGGAAGCTGTGCATTGCCGTCGCAAAGATAAAATTACTCCATTGCGGAACTCGCACCGTACATCGTGGTTGCAAAAGATGGTTACCGACACCTGCAAGATCCTGATCTTGCTCCTATAGAAAAAAAATACACACAAACAGCAGCTTCCCGGATGCTGCCTTGCCACAAGCAGCGCTGGCTGTCAAGTGTACTGGGACCAAAGGAGTCAGTCAGTCATGATCCTTGCTCCTTACTGATTACGCCGTGGCATTTGACTTCGGATTAGGGTCCCGATTATCCTAAGACGAATGGCCGGGGAGAAGGGATCAGGCGTGGCGACAAGCACAGAATGATCTCGTTCAGACGATTTGATTAGCGTGCAAATTCCTCTTGATGGTACGCAACAATAGAATAAAGAAGCTCATATTTTTTACAAGCATATATCGTACAAAACAATACTCCCACGTAGCTGCCGTCATGAAATTCAGCCAGAATTTGATGGAATTCACACATTTGAGCGTGTGTGTATGTGTGTGTCTGCGTTCGAATCGAAACCCCGACCTGTTAGAAGTGAAGTGAAGTTTTGTTTACGGAGCGAGAACCAGTATATAATTCTGGTCATTCCAATCATATCACTTCTAGATTATGAATGTGGAGCATTTACAAATTTCTCCTATTATGGAATTTCAGCATCCATTTTTACGGAACCTTAAACAATTCTCGCGTTTACTCTCCAAAGGAGGGGAATAGCTTGCAACAACTCATGTGCCACTGCCTCCAAGGCTGCACCGATTCCATTTGACAATTTTGACGGTTCACCCAAATTCCATTCCGCTGGCGTCGAGCCGGCCACCATTTGGGGCGCGTCTCTTCCTCCTCTATCCGTCCGCCCCCTCGATCCCATTTACTAGCGCTTTTACCCTAGCCCGCCGGCGATGTCGGCGCCGCCGTCCCCGGCGCGCGGGCAGGAGCGCGGCGGGCTTCCAGTCCCCGTGCTCGCCGCCGTGGTCGGCGACGACAAGGTCCTGGCCGCCGCGCAGCACATCGTCAAGTCGCTCGCCACGTCCAAGAACGCCGCCGACGACATGATCCGCATCCTCTCGGGCTTCGACCACCGCCTCTCCTCCATCACATCCGACCTCTTCCCGTCCCCGTCCCCCGCGGACTCCTCGGCGGCGGAGAAGGAGCGGGGGGCGGAGGAGGAGGGTCCCTCGCTCGCTCGCTTCGACGCCGCGGAGCAGCTCATCCACCTCTGGGACACCACCCCGGAGGCGCTCGTCTTCGAGGCGCCCGAGGACGACGCCGCGCACTACCTCGAGGCGGTCGACGTCGCCGTCGACCACCTCGACGCGGGCGGACCCGTCGCGGGCCGCGCTGGCGTAGCCGTTCAGCTCGCCATGGCGCGGCTCGAGGACGAGCTCCGCCACCTCATACTCCGCCACGCGGTGCCGCTCGACGCCAGCGGGCTCTTCTGCTCGCTCCGGCGCCTCTCGCTCGGCTCCATGGATGATCTCGACACCTCCTCCGAGTTCGATCCCGCCACGCCGCACAGCGAGGAGGGCGTTCCCGACACCACCCGCAGCGCCAGCATTGCGGGGAACCCCTTCGACGACCAGGTGTTCGACCTCGTCCGCCCGGAGGCTGTGGAAGAGCTGCGCGCCATCGCGGACAGGATGGTGCGTGCGGGCTACGCGAGTGAACTCGCACAGGTTTACTGCACCATCCGGCGTGACCTGCTTGATGAGTGCCTCTTAGCGCTTGGTGTCGAGCGCCTCAGCATCGACGAGGTGCAGCGCATCGAGTGGAAGCATCTGAATGACAAGATGAAGAAGTGGGTGCATGGGGTCAAGACGGTTGTCCGGTCCCTGCTGACTGGTGAGCGGCGCCTCTGTGACCAGGTGCTCGCTGCATCCGATGAGCTCCGGGATGAGTGCTTTGTTGAGTCCACCAAGGGTTGCATCATGCAGATCCGTAACTTTGGCAATGCGGTGGCTGTGTGCCCTCGCTCACCGGAGAAGCTTTCTCGGATTCTTGACATGTATGAGGCTCTTGCTGAGGTGATCCCTGAGTTGAAGGAGCTTTTCTTTGGGAGTCATGGTGATGATGTCATCCATGACTTGGAGGGGGTCCTCGAAAGGCTTGGTGATGCAGTGAAGGGTACCCTTCTTGAGTTTGGGAAGGTCCTTCAGCAGGAGTCATCACGTCGTCCAATGATGGCTGGTGAAATCCACCCTATGACACGTTATGTGATGAACTATCTGAGATTGTTGGTTGTTTACAGTGACACACTAGATGCACTTTTGGATGATAATGGTGCTGGAGACGCAGATCATTGTGGCACCGATGATGATGCAGAGTATCTAGAGAGCTTGACCCCACTTGGGCGTCGAATGGTGATACTGATATCTTACTTGGAGGCTAATTTGGAGGAAAAATCAAAACTTTATGAGGATGGTGCCTTGCAGTGTATATTCTCCATGAACAATACACTCTATATTGTCCAAAAGGTGAAGGATTCAGAGCTTGGGAGGATCTTAGGTGATCACTGGATACGGAGACGCCGTGGGAAAATCCGGCAGAATTCGAAGAGCTACCTTCGGATTTCATGGACCAAAGTTTTGTCGTACTTGAGAGATGATGGACATGGCAGTAGGAGTGGTAGGGGTAGCGGCAGTGGCTCAAGCTCTAGAATCAAAGAAAAGTTTAAAAACTTCAACTTGGCCTTTGATGAGATATACAGGAGTCAAACACTGTGGAAAGTACCAGATCCACAGCTCCGAGAAGAACTCAAGATATCTATATCTGAGAATGTCATCCCAGCATATCGTGCTTTTACGGGAAGATATGGCGGTGCAGTGGATAGTGGCAGGAATTTAGGAAAATATGTGAAGTACACCCCAGAAGACTTGGAGAATCATCTATCCGATCTATTTGAAGGTTCTATAGGGTCTGCCAACCATTCCAGGAGAAGATAAATAAGTGAAGTACACCTGAGGAATCGGAAAATCATCTGTCTGATCTATTTGAAAGGGTTTATCTGCCAGTACTCCATGAGAAGAGTATAGTTTCTTTTAATGGGATTTGGTTACAGGCACGCCTTTGATACAAGGGACATTGTACACCGAATTGCTATAGTGAATACATGTTGAATGGGTGCTTGTCCCCTTAGATGTTGCAGTGCTATACTACAGAGAAGGATTTTTTATGTTTCACTATCAGTTTGTGTACCGGCAAGAGTGTACATGTATTTTCAGTGTATCCTTTGCAAAGTTCATTGTCCAATTCAAGAATTCAAGTTCTCTTGGTTGGCATTATTAGAAGATCCACACCAAAAGCGATTAATGTCAGAGTTGCGTGATTATTGAAAAATAGAAAAGAGTTATATAGACAAGTTCTTGGATTCCAAAGCGAGAGGGATCATGGACCATCAGAACTACAATCCGTTCCAAGAATTCTGATATAGGAGTACGTGATTATTTTTATACATTCCTTCACAAAAAAAATAAACATTCCTCGAAAGGATCTGAGATTTGTGGCATGCTGTAAGTCAAGCAAGGATGCTGAAACAGCTTCAGTGCTCTGGATTCTGACAGATCAGCCATGGGTGCGAAGAACTGTTTGATTCTGTATGACGTAATGGCAAAGCAGAGGACATGATACTTCTCTTTCTGGTGAAGCTCATCTCCCTACCGACCAAATCACGTAGAAAAAAAAGTCATTGGTACAACAAAAGGTTTCCACCCAAAACATATGTGGATCCCTCGTTATCTTAGGTGTCTTTCATTTTCAGAATCCTGCTTATTAGTTGTTCATGCGTAGGCGTTTTTATTCTCCTTTTTAAGGGGAAAAGTTTCATTTCTCTTAGGGTGAATAGATATTTTGCCTTCCAATTTTCTTGGATGCCTAGTTCAGAGATAATAAATCAACTAAAACATGTCCATGTCAAGTTTTCGATTGGTTGCATGCTCTGAAATCTAATCTAATCGACCGGTTCCTGTTAATTTTTTTGTATGATTTCGAAAGGCTGAGGAGCACATGGACAGTCATCCCCAAAGAACAAAAGAACATGATCAGTTAAAGTGCATCCTCATACTGGGCAAGTGAGCATCCCTACTACTATTAAAAGAATAAGAAGAGGAGCACCTTCTCGCTTTGCTTGCTCTGCTGCCACCCACTTTTATTCCTTCTACTTACACGCATGGAATCAATCCCAATCCGATCCCAGGTCAAGCATACAGTGACCGTTCTTGCTGGTTCTTCGTAATAACAGATTCTTTCGATTCCACCATGCACGTTGGTTGTTTGGTAGTGGTAGATTAGTAGTCGTCACCATCACGCGCCACGCTCGAGCATCTCGCAGAACCTCTTGAACGAGTCGAGCTTCTGCAGCTTGAGCTGGCGGTGGATGCGGCGGATGAAGACGTCGGCGACGTGGTCGATCTCGTCCTCGAGGCGGAACTCGGCGCCCTCGCCGCCCTCGCGCTCCCGGGCGTCGCGCATCACGTCGATCACCGAGCCCGGCGCGCGCACCAGCTCGTCCTCCTCCTCGTCCTTGTCCGCGAACAGCGTGTGGGTCAGGTAGTCGTCGCTATCCTCCTCCTCCTCCTCCTCCGTTACCCCATGACCGACGCCGAGCTCCGACGAGAAGCTGTAGCTCGGGGCGGCCGCCGAGTAGAGCACGACGGCCTTCTTGACGGCGTCGTCGTCGTTGCCCGCGCTGTCGGGGTGGTCGTCCTGCTTCTTGTGGTCGCGGAGCTGCTGCTGCTGCTGCTGGCCCATGATGGCGTGGATCTTGGTGTTGATGGCCGTCATGAGGAGCTTCTTGTTGCGGAGGATGCCGAGGACGAGGAGCCGCGTCTTGAGCGCGCTCGTCTTGGCCCTCACCACCGTCGACTTCGCCTTCACCACAGCCACGATGGTCGACACCATCCGCTTCAGGAACGTCGACGCCTTCGTCTTCATCTCCGATCGACCACTCGGCTCCACTCGCACTCGCAACCGACTACGAACTGAAAGCCACACTAGCTAGCACTAGGTACCTGTTCTTGGATGCTTGGACATGGAGTTCGGCCTGTGGGCTGTGGTGCGGCACGGGCTTTTGTAGGCAGCCTAGACGATGGTAGCGACAGCTGGTGAGCACACAGCAGCAGCTCGACGAGTGGGGCTTGTATGCACTGCTGTGCTCCTAGAAGCTTCACGATCACACGAAACCAAAGCAGGGTTGCCTGGCTAAGGAATGGGCGGATTAATAAGGAAAAAGAGAGACGGCGTCGGTGAGATGGCGGCAAAGCGAAAGCTAGCAGCGGTAACTAAAGATGGCGACCACGCACGCACGCCCGCAAAGCGAGAGCTAGCGCGCGCGCGAGAGAGAGAGGTTCGTGGACGCGTCGTGCATCCGCGCCGCCGTCGTGCTCCGAGAAACGGACGCCATGGACGCCGTGGCACGGTCCGGATGTGTTCAAACGGCATGCTGGCCCCACAATTATAGGGTCGATACGACATGATCCGCGACGCCGGCGGCTTGCGCCCGCGATCGTGCAGCCCAACAGTCGGCAACGTGTGCTGGAGTATTCTTTTGGAGAGTCAGAGGACCTGCGTGCCCGTGTTTAATTTGCTCTCGGCGACTCTGCTTGAGGCTCCGTACACATCCACCGCTCGTTTTATTAAAAAATTTATTCAAATCACTTTCACACTCGTTTTATTCAAAAAAGTTATTCAAATTTGTAAAATTTAAAGCTGTGATTCAAATAACTCTATTAATAAATTAAATTATAACAAAGTATATAATATTTATTAAAAAATTTAAATAAAACGATTAGTCAAAATTGATGTTCGAAGACAACGACGATATCAATTTAAAAATAAAAAAAGTACAACCATCTATGAGTCACTGATAACATCAAACAATCAGTCGGTAGTTATTTAAGAATAGCAACTGACCATCGACCGGTAAAAATAAATCAATCGCTAAAACTTTTACTTACTAACGTTATTTATAAGTTACAACGACAAATAATATAGGTTGGTAAAGACATTTTACTGTCTAACAGTGAGTCTATAAGCGGTTTTCACGATAGGCTGCCAACAGTAAACCCTTTCCTGTATAGCTAGCTAGCCGGCCAGCTTTAGCTATCCTTGTGCAGCCATTATCAGTTGCTAGCTTAATCTTGCAAATTTGAACCGCCACGCAGGGACCGCCGGAGATCAACCCGTCACCTTCCACCGGCCTTTTGTTAATTCGGGCAAGAGATCGGAAGCAGCAGCGGGAAGGAAAGCCTTCGGCGCTAAGGCTCCTGTGTTCACGTGCTTGCTCTGCGATAGAAAAAGCCGGAGGCGCGCGAGCTGTCGGATCTCGCCGGGGACGGAGGAGCGGCGGGCGCCGCACCAGCTGCCTTTCCCGCGGACTCGCCGGCCGGCATGTGCGGGCGCGGCAAGTTGAACGGAGGGAGGGATCCCTGAGGATAGTTTACGTACGGACCAGCACCGACCGACCGAGGTTTAGGAATAAAGCGACCAGCCGGCAGCCGGACGGCCACAGCCAGCTGCTCACCACAGCTGAGTGGAGCGTCCGGGAACTTGCTGATCAAGTGAAACGTACAGAAAAATACGCGTAGTTTCTCAACGAGAAACATTTTCCACGTGTTTAATTGGCAAGCACGGCTGACTACTGAAATTATGTTAGATGTAAACAAATCTTTATAGGAAAAGAAAAAGCACAGTGACTATTAATACATGATATTTACTGTAGCTGATACTTACTTGATCATTATAGCTTTACTATACTACCTTCATTTTAAAATATAAGCATTCTTAAGTTTGAATAAAAATATTTTTTATAAAAGCTTATTTTATTATCAATCTAAGAAATATAATTTTCATATGATAAAATATCATTAATAATTTATTATTAATAGTCAAAATGATAAAAATTTAATTTTAAATAAACCTAAAAATGCTTATATTTTGAAACGGAGAGAATACTTTAAAAACAAGTTCATGGTGATGATCATGTTTGCTGATGGTCTGTCACCCTGTTCAATCACTTTGCGTCAACATGTGAATGGGCAAAACCTCCATCCATTGTGACAAGGTACAATATGTTAGCGGACCAGGTTTACAAAATCGGTCAAAACCGGTTGGTTTTCACGGTTTTCGGTGAAATCGATCCGATCCGGTTTAAAAAAGGTAAACCGGAAAAACTCGGCTAGAAAACAGAGGAAACTGGCCGGTTTTCTATGAAAAATTTGATTTTTAAATTTGCCTGGGTTTTCTAGTTTACTGTAGCAGTTTTCTGATTTTCGTGAAAACTGACCAAATCGGTGCAGGCCGGTTTTCGAGACCAAATTGGTTTCTGAAACTTTGCATACCACACGAAAGCTTAACCCTTTAGAGTAGGGATGCAAATAGATATCCACGGGGCACAAAATTAATTCAAATTTTACGAATAACCTACAAACTTTAAATTAGTTATAGGTTTGTGGATGTGCCCACTTACATTCCTAGTTTGAAAAGCTGAAAACACCACCGATTAGTACCACAGGTGGCGGCAGCGCGGCAACCACACACCAGAAAACGGGGACACCACCGACGGGCTTGGAGGACGACGGGTTAGACTTGGAGGCGAGCTCACCTTCAGACGGGAGGTTGATGGTGACCTGAGACTGCAGCCAGTCGCCTTATTTGCATGAGGTACTTAACCGATGATGCCCATGCATGGATGTGTAGCTAGCTCAACGTGCTCAAAGCGAAACAGATAAAGGGCACCTGCATGCAACCGGAGGCAGCGGTTATGATGGCCGGAGAGGGAGTCGAAGCGCAGCAAGGAGGTGATTGGATGGGTGCACGCGCAGCGCCCTGGCTGGCCGCCTGCAGTCCCCATCTGATCGGTTGATCAGTTGACTGCACGCCGGGAAAGGCCTGGCCGGCGCCACACAAAAATGGCGTGCGCGCGCGAACAAGCCGACGGCTTGGTGGTAAGTGCAGCAGGTGGCTGACTATCGGTGCAGGTTCGATCCTTGGGATCGACGTGCCCCATCAGAGACTGTAGTCCCATAACTAATTGCAGGTTTACCTCTCGTCGCATGGCGTCACAGAGGGAAGGCGAACGCTCCCGTACACTGAAATCAGAGGATTTTAGTGATTTTTGAAAGGCGGTCTTCAATATTATGTGTAGTTATAGATTTAATCGTGTGCGTAAGAGTGTTTGAGTATGTTGTGTGGGGTGTGAGTGTGTAGATGTTACAACTGTACTGATATAGTATGAGAGGCTTAAAAAAAATGGCGTGTGCGCCTGGCTCTAGTCCTCACTGACCTGGCCTTTGCTGTGGGTAATATATAATTAGCAGTATCTAAATAATATTAATATATTTAAAAATAATTATTAAATATAGTTTTAAATAATAATATAGATGATTTAGACAATAAATTACAGTACAATAAGAAAGTATTTGACTATGACTATGATATAAAGTACCGATAGGATTAATGTTCAGAACTTTAAATAAACATGTTTAGATTGAGTTTGACTGACAAAATCGTTTTATCTTGGGTTTTAATTCTATTCTAAGTGTAATAAAACAAAAAAAATACGAGAAATTATCAACCAAAAAAGATAAATCCAAAAACGGTCGAAAAAAATGCTTATTCCATTTTCGTTCCCGTCTCATCGAAATTTTTGATCGGGTCAAAAACGATAAAAAAAAAGTTTTAGAATTTAGCGTCTCATTTTCATCTCTAGTCAGGGTGTTCTGAAAAATGTATTGTCCATCCACCTGTAACAAAAATTGCGTGTCTGCGTTCCACGGCGCCGGGACACGTCAGGCAAATGCTTTTGGAAACTCAAATCATGGTTCGTAAACGGTCTCTCATTTTGAGAAAGTGCCAGAGGACTTTAGTTAATCCCTTCCACTGATACACTCCTGAATTCTGATTATGTTTTCCCGGCAGTAGCCTATATTTCTCTCAATTAGTTTCCCCTTCACTTAAAAAAGAGTGATATTTTACAGTCTAGACATGTCGATTAATTAAGAAAGGAAGAAAAGTTTGGAAAAAAAAATAAAGGAGAAAGATAGAGTATATGTTGAAATTATAATAAAACTACACTCTTGTGTGAATGAGGGCGGTCAGAAGGGAAATCGACTTCTCTAGGGATTCGACTTTTCTGATAATGTCCATCAAGCCAACTTACAGAAATCGATTTAGGATAAGCTGTGAATTCTGGTAGTGTCGATGTGGTCTTTCCTCTGGGTTTAGAGCACACGGGAAAAATCGACTGTTCTGGTAGTGTTCATGAAGCCAACTTACACAAATTCTACTCGTGATTACACATTGATTTGTTTTTGTTTCGACTTAACCCCGTTTGGTACTAGAGATCATGAGTATTCAAAAACTCAACAGTGTTAATAATTTAAAATTGAAGGGAGTACTTTGAATTATTTATGCAAATCATTTTTCTAACTTATCTGCATAACTTGTTTCTTATATAAAAATGCTTGTCAAAATAACTTATCTGATATGATATGGATTATAGGTGGTGAAAGACCAAAAGTAGTACTAAAAATTACTATTTACTTAGTGCTAGTACAAAATAGAGTGATTATAACTGATTACGAATATAGTCCTTGTAGGTTTTAAGTATTTGATAGAGATTATAACATAAATTGATATCATCAATTGCAAAATCAGCCTATAATCTCTACTAAGCCGGCCTTATTGATTCACATTCTATTTTCTTAAATATGGTGATGAGAGAACATAATAAACTAGGCGTCGGGCGTGCGGCGAGGCGCGATGAGGGAGCCGGACGAGGAGGAGGACGATGGGGGTACAGAGAGAGCAGTGGCGGTGGCGTCAACAGTGACCTCCAGAGAGAGGCAGGCGAGTCGAGGGCCGAGAAGGGCAGCCCACGGTGGGTGAGAGGATAAGGCCGGGTTTCGACGGCCGTGGTCGTTCGAGCAGGAGGACGGACGGTCGAGATGGACGCGGTGCTGTAGATCGCTACAGTCTAGCTACAGAATGCAAACAGCACAGATGTGAGGATCATAAGGTTTTATATAATGATGAAGATTGAACATAATCAGGTTGATCTAAAAAATTTTACTCCCTTCATTCTTAAATTAAGAGTGTTGATCATGACTTTTAATATTAATTTTAACTATTTATCTTATTCAGAAGAGAACGATAAATATAATATATTTTATTCTAATTTACGTTATTTTTTTAAATATAACTTATAATTTCTCATATTTAAACTAATTTTTTAATAAGATAAATGATTAAAATTGATATTAAAAAGCAATGATAACAACTATTTACTAACGGAGCGAGTACATGAGAACGTTTATTTTTCTGCGTATTTAACATAATTCCAACATACTATACTTAAAAGAAAAATATTTTGCAGTGTATTTCGATCTGATCCAATCACTCAGGAAAAAAAAGAAAAAAAAACTCGCTGGTGTTGGAAGAAACTGGTTGTCCGGACCCGTGTCCAGAGTCCGTTGCGCTGCCGCTCGCTTTCGGGTCCGTGGGGCTTGTCCCACCCCTTCCTCCGCCGTTGCCGAGCCCGATCCCGCCGCGCCGGAGTCCGATCCGCGGCCTCGCGCCGGCCCGTCGACATGTACCAGTGGCGCAAGTTCGAATTCTTCGAGGAGAAGGCGGCCGGCCGCGGCGGGGCGGGGCCCGCCGTGCCGT